>JAHZNC010003865.1:0-16760 GCA_027744095.1 Zhuqinia jingwanae | reverse complement strand
TTTTTTTACACAACATTGGCGATTCATCATCATTATTATTACACTTACAAAAATTACTTAAAATCTCTATGGTAATGTACAAAGTTTTTGTTTTTAATTATATAAAAAATACCCCTCTTCGGTTTATATTTTCATCATGTGACATCTTAAAACACTATTGAACATATATATATTTAAAAGTTAAAGTGCGAAATATAGTGAAGAACATTATATAACTTTTTTTTTTAAACTGGACAGTGCAGAACATAGAAGTGCTTTTTTTATGGAAACAATAAAATAAGTTTTATGGAGACCCATTTTCTTTTGAACATGTTTATTTTTTTTTCTGGTATATAATCACCCGGTATTCTATAGTTGGTTTTAAGTACAATGTATATAATATAATCGGAATTGAGCAACATAATATAATAATAATATGAGAGAAAAAAAATAAATTACCTTAAAAAATAAACTTAAAATTATGTGGTAATGGTTTCATTGTGCAATACTTTTGATTGATACTGTATACGTGTTTGTTTGATTGGGGTATCGTTGCTATACATATTAGACGATTTTTTGTGTGTGCTTCTTTTGAGTGTGTACACGTGTGACTAGGCAGGAATTTTATAAAATCTTGTGCTGTTCTTGTGTTGATATATATAGGGTTCATTTATTTGTACAAGGAAAAAAAAATATATTGGTAGACATGATTGTCGTGGTGGTGGTGGTGGTGGTAGTGTTGTGTCGTTGTCATGGGGACATGAATTTGTTGAGCAAAATTAACAATAATCTCGTGTTGGCTGGAGGAAACAAATTATACCTGAAGAAAGAAAAAATTATGGTTTATTTTATTTGTATTTTGAAAATGGGTTTCCTTGGAAATGGTATTTTAAAGATAAAGTTTAATACACTTACGTTCATTTAACCTGATTCCTCATCCTGACAGACTTGATCGTCATCCTCATCATCTTCCTCCCCATTATTGTTATTTCTCTGATGACTGGTTGCGTTGGCAGCAGCGGCGGCAAGCAAAGCTGCAGACTTTGAGTCCCAGAGAACAGATCTGAATAGACCTGCGGCGGCTAACGCCTGAGCTTGTTTATGTTTCAGTGTTATAGCGTCAACCTCATCGTCTTCTGGGTAACGTTGCTCACCGTCGTCTTCATCATCATCATCATCGTCGGATTGATGATACCGTACTGTGGCTTGCTGTAGCAGGTTAAGGGGTAAAGTGAGGGGGGCTTGTGGCGGTAGCAAGTGGCTGGAATAAGAAATTATATAAAAATATTTTTTATTATTAAAAAAATATAATTAAAAAAAAAAATTAATCGAGAAAAGAAACTTGATAAATACATACCTGTCACGTTGCTTGTCCCCATCCTCATCCTCACTCCCACTGTTATACTTGACCTTAACAGGTGCATTAGCCTTCCTCTTCCTCGACCCACTGCAGCCACTAGTTCCCCCAATCGCCTGCTTTTTAACCAAATCCACCATTTCATCTTCATCCCCGTTGGTATCGGGACTGGAAGGTAACACACCATTCTGGTTCCCGGGTGACATTCGTGGTGGACTCATACTCGAGCTGGAGCAGCTACTAACTCTCGACTCTGGTGGTGATGGTAACCTGGACGACCCAGTGAACTTTAGATTCTGTCCGAAAATACTCATGTTGTTCATGAGGTATGGAGCAAACACATTTGATTCCCCCCGGGGTGGTGGAGTACTATTCGGAGAGTACATACTTTTGTTTGAGCTAGGTGAGTCGAGGGATGTTGGTATGGTAAAATTGTTAGATCTTCTCGCATGAAGATGTGAGGTTATCGAGTGAATACGTTTTTTTTGCACACTCTCGTTGTCATGGATACTTTCTTCGTACCCGTGCTTCCCGTTTGATCTGTGCTGATCATGTTGCTGCTGCTGCTGCTGCTGCATAGCCCGTTTCTTTTGCTGTGGAGCAACATCGCTATCATCATCATCATCATCATCCATGTCACCATCACCTCTATCTCCTAGCAACTCTTCAAGATTGACACCACCAAGAGCTTGAGCTGTTAATCCCATCCCGAATAATCCAGTGTTGCCATTGCCACTCATTCTCCCGTCGTTGGGACTTATCTTCCTCCTTGTGTAAGGTGAGTGTAATTTTGGGTTAGGATTGGCGCTATGGCGATTCCTACTCCTTCTCGAGCTGAACATCATCGTGCATCCTTGAACAGTGCACTTGTGCATTTCGCGAAGGTGTACAGCGCTAAAGTGTATTTTGAGTGCTCCCTTGTCGCAGAACGTCTTGAGACAAACGGCGCACTGTACTCTCCTCTTCCCAGTTATCGGGTTAACTAGCGTTGTTGGGAGCACTGGCGGGGATGAAGCTGATAACCCAGTTAGCGAGTGCTTTAGCAACGGGGGTGATGGGGTAGGTTGAGGTTGGGGTCCACGCTGAAGTGGTGGTGGTGGGATGCTTATATGTGGGGGGGAGTTATCCCGGGATGGGGATGACCTCCTGTGATGAAAGTTGAGTGACCTCGAGGGTGGAGGTGGTGGCGAGTTTCTCCGTTGGTGGTGGTGGTTAACCCTACCACCACTACTTTTGGTACTGAGATCCATGACCCCATCGCCAGGTGGGGATCTTGATGGGACAGGTACCTGCAGATTATTCCTTTCCAGTCCGTTTTTGAGGAACGCTGCTGCCGCTGCAGCGTGATGATGAAGTAGCGACAAGTTGAGTGCTGATGAGTTGAATCCTACGAGACCGTGGGGGTCTCTAGAAGACTGCGGTTGAAGAATCATGTTTTGTGATGGATGAGGGAATAGCGGGTGTTTTGGCATAATTCGGTTCACGGGGGTACTTGATGCATTGGGGGGAATTACGTACACTCAATTATAAGTATTTAGGGTGGCTTATTTCACTGGAAATATCAACTGTCGTGGAACGAAACATATATTTTTTTGGCTGTCTTTTTTTTCGTGAGAATCGTATTTAATTACGGTGGTGGGAAACCGGTCTTTGATACCAGAGCGTTTGTTTAGATTGGTTCAATGATAAGAAGCACTTTATTTTGTGAATGCACGTTACACGTTCACGTATTTTTAATGCATCCTGCTCGTAATTCCAGTTTTTTTTTGTTACTGCGACTGCTGCTGCTGCTGGCTGCTTTACTGATCTGGATCAGTGTGCTTTTTTTAGCGAGTTTTTACTTTTTCGCGTCAGTTGCAAAGTGAAGAATTTTTTTTTTTGGTGTCCGGTGTGTACGACGACAAATGACAAAAAATTTATATATTATTTTGTGTTGTTGTTTTGGATAAATACTGGTGTGTTTTTTATTAAGAGTCTTGGTTAAAGTTGAGCAAAAAAAAAATACACATATGAGAGATCGTGGTGCAATGATGAGCAGAACATATAAGCTCGATATATATTTTTTGTTATGGTAACTAAAAAAATAATAATAAGTCAAACCCGGTCACGAATAAACTAATAATACACGGTCACAAGGAAATATTATTTTCAGTCTTGAGAGAGGTTTTATTATTTTACCCCAAACGTGAGTTAGCGAAGCACACACAACACGAACACGCAACCAAACTGCTTGAACGTCAGTGAGCGACTGAGGAGTATACGCAATTTACTTGCGAGGGGAAGTCAAGCTGTATCATCATCACAAGAGGTTGGTTAACAAAAGAGCATCGCTAAACCTTTGTTTTGTGTATACTCGCTTGTGTTTGTGTGTGTGGTGCTTTTGAAGGTTAGGTTGAAGCTTTTTTCTTCTTCTTCTTCTTCTCATCTCTTCTTGTAACGATACTACTGGACTTTTGTTGGTGATGGAATGACTACTATTCCTTTGTTTTTCACGTTTGTTATACAGAAATATTGGGTTTGATGAAAGGGAAAATATATTCTTTGTAAAATGTCACGTATTGTCATACGAGCTTTAACACGCCTACTACTTCTACAACCTGTTGGACACTTTTTTTTTTTTGATGATGACAAGTTTTTTTTTCTTTTGTGGGGGAAAATGTTGATACAAGAAAATATACCCAACTGTTGGGTATTTTCGTGGAAATTACAATGTGTTGTTTTTTTTTCTCACATGACAATAAACGTACTATACATAGGCCCGAGTGTTTTTCAACCTTTTTTTTATACTACAGTAGTTCGTAGACATGGTGATTTCCTAATAACACGTTACCGTCATCATGCTTAAATTGATGCTTTTCTAGAAAACCGTCGTGAGCTGTTTCTCAACAACAACACACACACTCGTTTTACCTGTCCAGAAAAGAGGACGCAACAACACAAAACTAATTTCACCATTCCTTTTACACATGACCATGATTATTATTATGATCATTATTCTCGATTCTCAATTTTACAAAGGTCGTTGCGCAATTCCAGTCGTGGTTTTCTTGTATATGATGTCGTGTGCAAATAATTCGTTTACGATTGATCATGGGTTAGCTCAGATTTTATGCAATACACGCTGATAAATCACATCATCATTGTCATGGAATCGTATAGAGTCGTTATATATACATATCAATAAGGCTAAACTAAAAAAATTCATCCCACTCTGGAAACCCAAAACGCGACTTTCCTGTGGGAATAAAATATATAAAAAAAAGTAGTAGCTTCAGCGATTGCTGAATGACGATAGCAAATGATAGGAACGTAATAATGAGCAGTAATAAACTAGTACTACTAAACCGTCGCGCATAACAACAAATTACTTTACTTCTGGAAATTACAAAAACTTTAATAGGAATACATGTTGAGTTGAGAGAGAGAGAGAGAGAAACGAATGATGAGTTTGATGGAACGCATGACCGTCAACAATATATGTACATATTAAATGGTCATATATATTATACACATGATAGTACTGATTAGCCCAAGGAGCATAAAATGCCATAACAACATAACCGTGGGACCAGTTCCCAATGTTCCCATTTCATTACGCCTCATTGACGTTTTTCTCTACATAATTTTGCACGATTGATACGTGTGCTTCTTGTGTTTTTTTTTTCGTATGCGCGCGATTATGTATTGAATTGTACGTAAAATAGCACGCCCGTGACACTGACTTTTTTTCCTGACACTTTCAAACACAAAGTCATCCAGTTTTCTTGTTGCTAATACTACAGATTATGATAATATTTAAAAAAAAAACCGCGCAGCAGCAGCAGCAGGTTGTTATATAGTTGGGAGTATTAGTATATATCCTTGGTTACGAGTGTATGTGTAAAAAAAAATAATTCACACGGTACAATAATATGATGGTTTCCTTGTCACGGTCAAGCATACACACATCATCATCCTCATATTTGTCATCATTAAGGTAAATCTTTTTATTGCGGTATTAAATATGCAAACCCATGAGAATGTTACATAACGATATATGTTTCCAAGGAAATCGAGTTTAAACACATTTTTGTTACTTGATAATAAATAGCGTATATTTAGGATGTTGATTAATCCATGTGGCAGTTCTCCTCGCATTTCTCCCATTCCTGTGTGTACATTCAACAAGAACAGCTAATTACAAATCAGTGCACATTTTCAATCTAATTAATTATATATTTTTTTAATACTCATATTATATCAAAAACCTTGTGGCATTCATCGTACTCATCTTCATCCATTGGCATTGTTTGGGCCACTGTCAAGATTAACAACATGATGTTTAAAAAAAAATATGTATATGCACGAGGACGGGCACGAGCTAAAACTTTGGGAATATTTTAAATATAGTTCAGAAATAATATTTTTTTTCTTCATTACCTGCATCCACGCATCGCTTGTACTCTTTGTTACACCATCTCACACAGTCCTGTATGTCGCAAAGGCTGAATTGCAGGATGCACACGAGAAGGATAGTTACGAGGACTAATTTTACAGCCGAATTTGTCGACATTTTTAACACAAGTTTCGATCAAGAAAAGAAATATATTTGAAAATAGTCAAATTTTTATGCTTCCGGACACTAACACAAACTTTTTGAAAATAAACTTTTACACACACGATGAACTCTGTCCAAGCATCTGTCCACCACTGACTCAAAAACAGACAGTTACGCTCGTTTTTAATTCAATTAAAAATGATCATGCTCAATGACGCCAAATTCAACGAGATTATATATACGAGATGCTTTTGAAAACACTGGACAAGGAGACGAGATGTTTATTAATAGTCATAACAAGATGGTCATCGGCAAAAGCACTTGAATGAATCCAGGTCGTGTCACTGGGTCAATGCAGCGTAAAAATTTGACATGAGGAATTGGTCTTAATTTGATGGAGTTTATCTGCCGAGATGCTAATAAATTATTATTACACGACCACAAATTTTACTGCCACTTGACTCTATGCACACTCCAGTTTTTACCATCAAATTAAAAACTTAATCCATTTTCTTTTGAGGTATTCCAATGTTCTCTGGAGATTCCTTCATTCATATTTTTTTATCACTTTTTTCATTAACAGTTTTCCAGTTTTCGAGGTGATCAAATTTGTATGAAAAGGTTAACAGGAAGTTGTGTTGCTGTACTTGTCAACTTTGATAAAACAATTTTGATGGGGTTATTTTGATTGACACCATCTCTCTGTGAGCTCATCTGTGAGCAACACAGCCTGGGAACCCCGGGTGCTGTTGGTATACTTTTTTTTGCACATTTTCAACAGATTTTTTATGATACATTTCAATTTATCTTTTGGGATTTTTTTACTAACCATAATTAATTTTTATTTAAATTAAAACTATGCCCAATTTCTCACTTCTCCCCGCACGCTAAAATGCAAAAAAAAACAACACAACTTCCCAAAATTGTACAAACGCAAAATCTTTATTAACGATATTCACTCCCTCCTCCCCCCATCACTCTTAACCCTAACAAACGCAACCCCATTATTCCTCCTAGTAGCATCACTACAAACTCCACCACCACCCCCCTCCCCAACCTTACTACAAACGACAACAAACAGACTATTCCCCCCTAAATTATTATACAATTTACTAACGCGTTTATCCAACTTGACTAACGATTTCCTAAAATCCGAATCATTCCCCCCAACATTATAAAATCCTACAGACAAAAAGTTTTCGTAAATCCTCGTGCTGATAAACTTGATCGTCTCTCCGTTCGTGAGACATTCATGTCGCGTTACCACACGTGAGGGTATGTGTTTTCCACTCGTCTTTTCTGATTGCGTGATATCCGGCGTCTCTTGTGTATCTTCGTTTACAGGTGTATCCCCTCCCTCTACTTTCAAATCCCCGCAAGAAGGTTCCTCAACAATCCCCTTACGTTGGTACACCAGCAGCACTGCAAAAATAAATACAATAAATTAGCCAAATAAATTACAAAACAAATGAACAAAAAATCAAAGCCCCCGCGCCATTACCATTCTTATCAAGTTTATTCTGCTTAAAAGAGCTGCCCATAAAGGAAGGATCCAAGGTGAGCCGAGTACTCTGCTTCAGGTACTTTGAATTCTTAACCGCGTTCCCGAACGATAACCCTGCAAACCAATTTTAAAATGAATACAGAAAAAAACATGACAAAAAAGACGAAAATAAAAGTGTGAAACTGACCCTTGTCCAACTTGTTCCTCACAAGTTTCATAGCAGCGGTAGCATCCTCAACGGGACAATGCCCCGGCGTCTTGTTCCCTTTCCCAACCTGAATCTGCAAATCCAGCAAATTCAAAGCGAGATCCCGAAGACTCGACTTTCGCCCCTCCACCCCCGACAAATTGAATATAACGCTTGTATCTATCACATACGGATGTGTCATCTACAAAAAAAACATTTTTTTAAAACAAACATTCACAATTCCCAACTCACCCCCAGAAATTCTGGTCCAAAATAAAATAAACCCTCATACCCTCATGGCCTTCAAATCACAATTGAGACTCTGCCCAACAAACACACAATCTGGATACTCCTCAACAATCTCCTTGACCCGTTCCTGAACATCCCGTAACGTAACCCGGACCCCTTCCATCATCTCGCTGGTAATCCCACTCCACCTAGTCAAATAATCCGTAATCTCCCCCTCCGGCTTAACCAAACTCTCAAACACGACATTACACTCTTCATCAACAATGGCAACTTTGGTCAATGCCTGTGGATCCTCCTTCGTAACGCACATTTCACAATCAACAGAAAACATCCTCGACTTTGAATTAACGGCCTTATAATTCTCCGCAGTGGCAACAAACCCACCCCCCTCTTTATCAACAGCATTCGCAGGAATGGGAAGGGGATACCTCTCCTGAATCAACTGAGGCAGCGTTAAAACAATATTCGTCCGACTAAAAGAATCCCCCTCCGGCAATCCCTTTTTCTTAACCTTCCCCCCAATGGGAAACACAGACCCCAACTGATTGACAACGTTCTGAAAGACAGCTGGATCATCATCACACGCTTCCCCATCATCCCCACCTTGCCTCTCCTGAACCCCACAACTTTTCCCAGTGATAAGCCCCCAATCATTAACTTCCTTCTCAACAGACCCACCATACCACCCCGGACTCAAAAACTCGACAACACACCGATTCGTGCTCTCGCCCCCGAAAATCTATTTTAAACAAACCCACAAAAAAAAAAACTAAACAACAATCCATGTCACAAAATCAAATTAAAAAAATAAATCGCAAACCTGCATGCTCCTCCCAAAGAGCTCCTCATTATCGACAAACTCTGTCAACCCGACCCCATTGACAACGACAACAACGATCCCATTAAGCCTATTAGGTTTCTGCAAGGAGCACCACCTTGAAGGAGGTGGAACGAGCACATTCCCCCCATACGCATACGTAACAAGATGTTCAATATCCGACAACAGTAGCGGAGTCCGCGTAGCATACGGCGTTGAAAACACTGACGCTGAAACCCCCGCCGTCGAGTTGAGCGTAAACCGTGGAATTTGCTGTAAAAACCATAAAACACAAATTTTACAATCACCAACCCCAATAACCTTCAAAACTCTCCATAAAACAACCCCAAACTCACAATCAAAGCACGTTTCCTATCCGCAAGTTCCTTCTTCATAGCCTTAAACTCCTCCTCCCCAAGCCTTTTCCCTCCCTCCCTCCCTTCCCCATCCCTCCCAATCCCAACAACCAACCTAAACTCTGCCTCAACCTTACTCTTCTTATTCTCCAACCGGGCCCGTTTCTTCTCACTCAACCCTTCCCCATCCCCACCACCCCTCTTCCCAACAATCATAACGATCCGTTCCTTCCACCCCAAAATCACCTCAAAACTTTTCTCAACCCCCAACTTGACCAAATTAACAATCCCAATCAAATTCAGTTTAACCACCAAAATAAACGTCGACAATTGAAACCCATGACCAGTATTCTTTGATTTCCTCTTAGCAGTCTTCCTCTTACTCATTAAACGAGTAATTAAAATCTATTTACTCAATTAAAACTACCCCAAAAAAAAAAGCTAAAACCACCCGATCCCCCTGTCACATCCAAAACACACATGTTTGCTTCACCCACATGAAAAAAAGACTATGTTTGCTTCATCCATCCACATGAAAAAAAGATTATCGCACAAAACTCGCGCCTCCAAAAACGGGGCACTGTGACAAACTCAAATAAACAAAAGCGACGCTCTACTCCTCTTATTGCTCTTTGTTTACACAATATTTAACTACAAACCTTATCCCACAATCCAATTGCAAATCATCCTTATCACTTATCAAATTATCATCACAAAAAAGTGACGTGCAAAAATTATTCCAAAAACAATGACTCATATAAATACCTTACCAAGTAAGAAGCCACAAACAAATCCAAACTAAATTACGTAATTAAATTGTAAAAAAGTAAACATTTAAACATCCACCATCCACAATCATTCATCAACAAACCCAAAAAAAAGTACACAAACCATGTGTACCCAACGGCACCATCCACACGCAACGTCATCTACCCCCAACAAATACCCTCCAAACTTTAATTAAAAAAAAAACCAAACAAAATTATAAAAAAACACTCTGAATTAAAACCCCAAAATGAGTAAACGCCCACCAAATATTTACAAACCAAATGTTGACTAAAAAGATTAACCCCGATTGTCGCCGACTTTAATAAAAAAGCAAGGAAATGTTCCAATTAAATTCTCAAGCACCTCATTTACCATCCATCAACCACACACACACACACACACACACACGAAAATGCGCTGGCAAAGCAACTCTCCAGAACCAACCCTAGAAACCCCAGAAGATCCCCCTGAAAAACACGACCGAAAAAACTGTTCCCCCCACTACTTTAAATACGTGCTCTTAGTTGGCTACTACACACTCGTGTTTCCATATAAACCAACGTTTAACAAACTAACAAACGAGTACTTTCTATCATCCCACCCAATCCAAAAGGTAATATCCGAATCCACATAAAATTAATTTAAAAAATACATACATAAATGAATACTAAAAAACGTGAACTACTCCGCAGCCCCTCTGCTACATTTCGTGGACATTAGCGTTAGTTACCCGCCTAACAACAATCCGCCTGTTAATCCTAACGTCCCGCCCTTCAACCCCATATTTCGAGCTAGCCCACTCCATCCTGCACGTGATCCCGTACATCATCTACTTCCTCACAGCGCATAAATCCCCGTCTAAATTCCTGACCATCCTAAACACCACAACAACCTCCCCCCTCCTAGCATCAAACCGCGCCCTCAACCGGACGCTCCGAACCCTAATAATCGTGACCCAGTCCCTCTGGTTCACCATAACGCTAGCCTCCCCAATAATCGGGTACGAGACAATAAACTCCTCCTGCTGGAGCCCAAGCTACATCCTCAACGCCTACTCAGCCCAAGGAAAGCAAACACTATTCCTCTCGACCTCCCCTAACTCAACCTCCGCCCCAAACTCCGCCCTCAACATCACAACATGCGTATTCCAAATAACAATCCAAACCTGCCACGTGTGCCTCCTCTTTTTCCTAGTCCCTCTGATCGGAAACTGCTCGTTCACACTCTACTCCGCATCCACAAACTTCCACGACCTGCTGACCAATCCCCCCGACTTGGAAACCCCGTTAAACATCCCCGAATGCTACACCTCCCTAAAATCCGTAACAAGCAGCATAAACTCGACGTTCCACCTCCTCTCCTTCTGGTTCGTGATTGATCTGACATCCTGGCTGAGCACTGAACTGGACTCTGGCCTGAGATCAACCGACTATTTCGTCCGCTTCCACATCTTCTACTACCTCGCGTACATCTGCACAACCTTCTGCATGAGCGCCGAAGCTTTTCGAAAGGTAACACAAAAATTACAAAACCAAAAAAACCACCGTAAAAAAACCACTAACCCGATCCCCCAAAACTATACCCCTCAGGTAGAAAAGCTCCGCTCCCACTTTCAAAGGGACAACAACTCGTCAAAATTGCTCAACGAAAACACTTCCAAAGAGGAACTCGACACCATACTGACATCCCTTGCCACTGACGTGGTCGGAGTAGGAGAAGTAGGATTCTTCAGAATAAACTACTCGTTCATTGGACAGGTAATAAATAAACCGAATATACCAAAGTAGCGTAAGCTGAATCGACGATTTTAAAAAATTATGCAAATTTGCTGAAATTATGCGAATTAGAATGATTAACTAATTACCGAAAACGAATATCATCGAGTTCTACAATAAAAAATTTGTCATAAAGATGGTCATAAGGGTACTCTTTATCATCAAATCTAACGGGCACTCTAACCGTTAAACTTAGAAATCTGTATTTTAATAGCAAAGAAGCTCTCTAAAAAACGGACATACAGAAAAACAGAATCGACAAAATTAAGAAGCAGCTTACGCTACTAATAAAACAAAGTAAAAATCTCTACACATTTATCTAACTGATGCCTAAATCAACCAGATAACCGGACTGATAATAACGCTGTACATAATATCAGTCGACAAGAACACTGAGAGCGACGAATTTGCCATGAAATCCTGGTGTAATTACACATTACTAAATAATTCCATGTACCAACAAAATCTCCTGTAATTTTTTATATAAGTAAATAAACTATTATTTATTATCTACTTCATAAAAAACTGACAACACAGATTGCGTACGTTTCCATGCAAACAAAAAAAACACCATGCAACTTCAATTCCCATTCAAATTTGACCTCTATAAAAACCAATTGAAACGTTCACAACTTTATTCCCCCAGCCTGTTACCCTGACTCCACTCAATTCTCATCCCTAAACAAAAGAATACACACAAAACAAATTTCGGTGCAGTAAACACATAAAAGATCACCCTGAACATGTCAATTCCAAAAACCCTTAAAACATCCAATCTCACCCATTATCATGATGCATAAAACACACGACCTATTCACCAAATCCCCCACAAAAACCCATGCATTCATCCAACTTTCCTATAAAACCAACAAAATTCCCGAAACCCCATCATTCAGCTAATTAAATCCCCTCAAAACACCAAAATGAATCTTCTCCAAATCCTCCTCCTGACGTATTCCCAAATCCCTCGGGTAACCCCGCACGGTAGACTCCTTGAGCCTCCAATGCGTGCATCCCTATGGAGATTCGACGAATTTTCAAAATTCGACCCACCCGTCAACTATGACGACGACTCATTCTGGTAAGACCACCACCTCCTCCACCACCCCATTCCGCCATCAAATGTAACTCTTTTTATATCTCTCTCCCCCTCCCCAAAGGTGCGGAGGCCTGTTCATCCAACACGACTCCACCCACAAGGGCCGATGCGGAG
The DNA here is from genome assembly GCA_027744095.1 of Zhuqinia jingwanae. NCBI lineage: Eukaryota > Metazoa > Arthropoda > Collembola > Entomobryomorpha > Paronellidae > Zhuqinia > Zhuqinia jingwanae. Next base: position 4,018 of record JAHZNC010003865.1, on the reverse strand, counting down.
TATGTGGCGACGACTACCTGGACACACCTCCCCGCCCCCACGAAGACGGTGGAAAATACGGCCGCGGAATAATAACCCGAACTTACAAACCAGGCAGCACTATCCCAATAACAGTCGAGCTAACAGGTGCCCATGACGGCCATTTCACGTTCACACTTTGCCCCAGAAACTCAGCAACCGACCCTGAAACGGAATCCTGCCACTCGACCCCCCTCCTCCTCTCAAACGGGAACACGACTTTCCCAGCAACTCGAAGAAAAGGACTGTACCACACAACGGCCAAGCTACCCGACAACGTGAAATGTTCTAGATGCGCCCTCCGTTGGAACTACAGGGCAGGTAATCAATGGGGAAAATGCTCGGATAGCACTTGGGCGGTTGGTTGTGGGGAGCAAGAAATTTTCAGGGGATGTTCTGACATTGCCATTAATTAAGTTTAATTATATAAAAAATTATTTATTTTATTAACCACTGTTTAACAAACTTGACAAAAAGTAAATAAATTAAAAAAAAAGCCTAAGCCTTATTCCTCCAATCCCCTCTCCAAGTTTAAAATATCTAGAATGTCCTCATCAGAGTCTGCCTCCAGCTCATAGTTCAGACTCGCTCTTCTCGTCGTTCTTCTCACGGTTGCTATTGTGCTGCTATCGGGTATCTTCACACCCGCTATAATCGGCTATATAAATCAAAATCACATTTTAATTTTACAATCGGCTATATAATTTTACACACAAAAAATTAAAAATACCATCCAAAAACTTTCCCACCTTTCCATCCTTATCATACTCAATAGGAGGTGGAGTCTTCCCGTTATGAATATCCAGATTCCCCGCGATATACCGATCGACGCTATTAAGCATCCTCCCGCGCACCCGCTGCCACCAATTATACTGGTCATACTTCCTGTCTAACGCGAAAACTTCTGGAACGATCGTGCGATTGACGTTACCAGCTCTGAACCTGGAGTACACGGAGAGCACCTGCGGATCGGACTGCGCTGCAGAGTACACGTTGTACAGGTCAAAGATGAGGTACGTGTCCAGGTCACCTGCAAGTGTCCAGATCAGGTCGTACAGGTCCTTTTGCGCTAGTTCATAGATTGATTTCGCTACCTTCTTTTGTCCATACGATTTCACCGCTTTTTGGAGGAACGTTATCAGCGTCAGCTCCTGGAATAATTGCATAGTTAAATACCAAATTTGTGTACAAAAAATCAATTAAATATCAAATTTGTGTACAAAAAATCAGTTAAATATCAAATTTGTATACAAAAAATCAATCAAACTTACAGGCTCATTTTTCCTGAGCACCCTCGTGTTATTAAACACAGTGGCAACGACTTGCTCCATCTCATCCTCATTCACAAGAAAATTCCCCCCACGGGAGTGCACACAAGTCAACACACCCAAAAGCAATATCGCATAAAACCCGCCAACCGTATCACCCACCCCCCTGGACCAACTCATAATTATTACCCCGGTATCTTGGAGACGCACTTAGATGGTACACGTAATACTCGGTTTGTGGTTCGAGTCATTGGACTGGCTAATTTTTTCTCTGCTTGGCAATGAAAGCGAAAGTGGTCGCGTAGTTGAAAGTTGACCTAGATGGGGTAACACACTCGCTTTTGTTTATGCGGAAGCTACATGAATTATGGATCGCATCTGTTACGGAATTTATACGGAATTTATTCAGATTAACAATTGGGTGATTAATTATTTGCGCAATTTGGTTTGTGTGGTAGCACACCATTCATTGGGAAAGTTTATATACATTGCATTTGTAAACACGATAACGTTTCACTTATCTGAAACATTGTTTGGATAACATGAATTCAAGCTTTACGCTGTTACGATTTCTGAAAATAACCGGTTTACTTTACGTTTGTGGGATTAGAACGTAAGGAAATAAACGCTACGCTCCGTGTTGATTTGACGTGACCTTCATTGAACGAAAATTTTCTGAAATGATTTTAATTAAAAGTTTTAATGTCGCGTTCAAATTATTTGAAGACACATCCGATCAATAATTTTTAAATTAATAATTTCCAGAAAACGCTGGATATAATGCTCACTGGGATGAATTTTTATCCCCATGACATTTTCAAATTATGCTCAACAAAGTAAAACGGTTTCAGCATCTCGAAATTTCACATTACCCCGATTGCAAACTAATTATAGTCATAGCGGTTGAATTGCTGTTTTGTTCTCGGTTCCTTTCATATGTTTATATTCAGAGACCGGTAATCCCGAGTTTTTGGGCTTGGATTACGGATTACAGATTACATTGTATGATTTTTATTGACGGGATTACGGATTACGGATTACCTTTCATAAAATTTAATAGATGGGATTACGGATTGCGGATTACATTTTCAGTTTTGGGTTTCGGATTACGGGATTACAACAAATTTGGGATTACAGCTTTTCCCCAAATTTTTAGCTAAAAAATTGTCATAATACAAATATAGAAGTAAAAGTAGGTGGTTTTTGTAATTTTATTCGTAATATGGATGGTTTACATTTGATTTACTTGAGTTACAACTAAATTATAAAAAAATAACGTGACAAATTTGTAATCCACATTTGGGTCATAAAATCTTGACGCTGGGATTGCGGATTACGGAATACGGATTACAGGGTGGAATTTTTTAAGTGGGATTATGAATTACGGATTACTTTTCTAAAATTTATTTATATGGGATTACGTATTACGGATTGTAATCCGTAATCCGGGATTGCTCCAGTCTCTGATCATTAATCAATTAATCATTATCATTATATACTGTGTGTGGCTGACTATTTGCTCGAAGGATTAATGGCGTTGGGTCTAGGGCATGTCCTATTGAACTTCTCCTCCTGAGCACATTTACTTCTACTAATGGGCACTTGCTCCTGACCATAATCACCCCTGAAAAAAATCCTATTGATCACAATTCCACCTGAAGAAAATTTACATGATAAAAAATGGTGTTTCATTTAAAATTTTAAAATAAATTTTATTTTGATCATGACCATTAACCAGCATCTTCATGTTCATAACTTATAACAATAATAAAATGCTTCATCATATGCTTAGTCCACGAGCGAGACGCAACATTTGCACTTCGTGCTGGATTACATTTTATCAGCGAGAGAGCTTCATTCTCGGCATATTATATAATAATATTATTATATGAGGACGATGGAAATATTTTGTTATGAAGATGCTGGTCATGACAACAATAAATTATATTTTTAAATTTAATTAATGAAACAATTTTTTATAAAAATTTTCTTCGGGAGGAAGTGTACAGTAAATGTGCTTAGGACAGTAGAAGCTTAATGGGATGTGCCCAAATAGTAGGTACTCAATAGGATATCCCCTCCTCCCAATGATGTTGATACTGCGTGTAATATGTAGTCATTCGATCCTTTAAAATTACGTAACGTTTTAGGCCTTTACAATAAAAAATAAATAAATGTGGTAAATATATTACGCCAATGGCACTAACAAGTATTGATCTGGGATTCGGGAATAAATTCATGCATGTTTTGTCTTTTGTATTTAGTATTATTTTCATTCTCAAAAACGTGTATTGAAAACACATGTTGTGCCTTTTTGATTTAACAAGTTGAAAAAGTCAATTCAAATAATATTTTGTTATTATTTGTCAAATATTATATTAGCGAGTAGTAATAGCGGTTGGCGTAACATCAATCGAAAGCCCTTGATGAGGGCAGTTCAATGGTACTACTCCCACGTGTTAACTCGGACCCGTTCCCCTGTAACCCCTGGAAGGAGGGGGGTAAAATATAAAATGACTCGAAACATGGTTAATTGCACTGATCTCGACACGGGGATCCTTTTTGGTGATGACCATTTTTTATGACCCCCTGACCCCAGGGTGACCTCAACTGGAAGTGGCCCCCAGACTTCAGATTTTCGTTGATCTTGATCTGAAAACTTGTTGGGTGATGACAATGTGTATATTGGGTAAGGTGTTGCTAGGTTTGCTTTGGCATTATAGGCTAGGTTT
>JAHZNC010003864.1:0-14040 GCA_027744095.1 Zhuqinia jingwanae | reverse complement strand
TATCTTTTCGATAAACTCCATATAAAATCACATCTTTATGACAAAATCATGTCCCGTTTAAAATCAAGTTTAACTATAGATCAACGGGCCCCGTTTCCGCAAACCGGCCACGGCTCTGGTTATTATTATTATTATATTTTGTGTGTGATGCTAATTATATGAGCAAGACGCTAGTCGCTACCAAAGTTAATCTTTTTTGCACGCGTAATACTTTTAAATCTGCTAAGACAGGTCTGTGCAAAATGTTTGGAGAATCATGCACTGGAACTAATTCCGATTGCTACTAGGCCAGTTTTCAGTGAAAATTGGAAAGAAGAGAAATAATAATATCCATACACAATCATCATTCATTTCATGTTGGTAGAAATTTTAGTAGAAATATAGAAATATTTAGAATTTAAAAGCAAGCAACTTTCCGGTGCACATAATGGAAAATGGGAAATTATAGGAGCAAGAGAGGAGGTGATGCAAAATAGAACATTGAACATCAAAGTGTTTTCAATGAAAAGCGTGCCAGTATGGTAATATGTTGGACACAAATGCAAAAGTTTATACTGTTTTGATGATGATGCGATGATACAAATTGATTGAATTCCTCCATTATGTTATATTGAATGCATGGAAGGAAAACTTCTATAAACTCTGCGTGATTATAGTATTTATTATTGCAAGTCGTTTTATTGAGCGTCAAACCACAAAATTGCAATCGAGTAAACATTGAAAATGTAAATAAAACAACTGTTTTGTTAGTCGTAAAACAAGTTATTAAAGTTTGTGTAGAGTAGCCGTGTAGAGATACAAAATAATAATGTAAAGTAGTAATGTAGTAATATATAGATGCATGCCTACCTACATATGTACTTATTATGCATAAAAGCATAAAACATTTTATTTAATGATAATTTCATACTTTGAATAGTTACAGAACAAGTAAGGATTAATTGTTAATTTTAAAAGTTGCTTGTTTTCTGAATCCCTGTGTGATAACATGATCATGTGTGATTATGACATACAGTTCCTTTAAAAAAATCTGCATTAGAAGATTTATGTAGGTTTGCTTCTGTTCCCTCACAGTACACGTGTCTTCTCAAGTTGTTAAAATGATGTGGGCCATACATATCGCCACTTTTTTATACTGTTATATATTTTTTATCAGATCATACAATTTCAGTGTATTGACAGCGTTTAAGATATGGGGGCACTCTGAGACAAAGCGTGAAAATGTCAGCTATTGCAACTGCAAGGTTGGACATTAATGTACTTGGTTTTGTTTGTGGGATGGTGACTAGACGCATTTTCATTGATTTGTGATGACTTTTGTCATACGATGTACGCCTACACCTAAAAAAAAATATGCATGGTCCTTTTAGCAATGTCTCATGAAAATGAAGTTTAATGTAATCGTATAAAACCATACACTCACATCGCATCTAGTCAATAAATCGTTCTCACCTTCTCAATACTCTGCTGATCTTTCGTTAACCTGCTCAGAATATTAGCCACAAAGTACAGTGCAAGCAAAGTGCAACCTTGGTAGGCTTTATCTATAGATTAACATCAAATATCAGAATATGAGGATATGAACTGGTGTGAATTTTATGGCTACAGAATTTAAAAAATATGTGTAGGCATGCATGTTTTATATACATACCATAAAAGTAGGATGACATCTACTAAAATTAAAACAATTCGTGAGAATCTCTTTAAAAAAAGCACTCTATTTTTAAGTGTTTTCCAGAAAATCACAGTTCATTGTTACTATCCTATCATATGGGTGGTGTTTGCGTTTTGTTATTGATCTTATAATCTTATATGCACGAAGGTATATACATAATATTATATACCTTATATCTCATACATCCGCTACATTTTGCTAAAGTAACCTTGTATGATTCGATTACTCACTTCACTCCATTAGCTTCCTTTCAACTTCCAAACTGTGACATTGAAAATTGAAATCCATATATATAACATCCAGCTGAACTTTCGGAAAACAATCAGCCGAGCAAAGTCTATAAGTAGTTGTGTGATTGATTTATATGTGATACTAATGATTGGTGATTATCTGGTTTTGTGACTCATTTTTTAAATCAGCAGTTCATTTTCATCATCAGCGAACAGCAGAAAAAAAAGGTGTATGCACGTGTATGTTTGTGTACATAATATTGATGTGTGATGATGACTGCTGATAAGATAATGAGTGCATGGTGCAAATTAAGTCATAACTTTTGATTTGTATGTATTTTTCTATGTAAAATGTGTGTACAGATTAGAATTTATTAGCTTAGGTATATCCCTATTAATATTATGCATAATTGATCAGAATGATAAAATACAAACAAAATTTACGAAAATATAGGATTTTACAAATTTACATTTAGAAAACCCCATTTACATATGTACATAAGCTTACATAATATCAGTGCAAACAATTCTAGAGCTATTTGCGATCGGGTGGCAATAGCAAAATGTAATATTATCAAAGATTTTTCATGAATTTTTTAAACATTGCAATGTACTTTATAACATAATATCGTAGTTCATACTTTGCTTGTTCACATCGTCAAGAAGATGTGTTAGTAGGTAAGTTTTGCAGTCTTTGTTTGCGTTCCATAAGCATTCATGCATGCAATTTACAACCATGTTTCATCTATTAAACAGAATATCTATTTCTTTTACTCCTTTGCTAACAAGTGCAATGCAAAAGAGCCGTCTTCCTCTCCCTCCAAATTTAACTCTTCGTCTCCATCTCCCACACATTGAAAAAGCTAACAAATTATTTCATGTAGGTAGATTTTATATACAGCGTGTTATTGTCTGCTGCCAACAAACTAGAGTTGTTAGTTCTGCTGCAGAACTGAACTGAAGCATGTTGGTGGTGGGTGAATTGGTTGGTTGGTTTTAAGTTTCAAGCATAATAGTATGTGTACTTCCACAGAAGAAAAACCAGAAAACAAACTAGTGTATGAACATGAGCGTTGTTCCAGGAGAAGATGGCGATTACGACGTTACCCCATTTCCAATCTACCACCGTCTGTCTATCTGTCTTCTTTTTGCTCTCTCGAAAGCAAACCAAACTGGAAACGTCTCTGAGCAGAGTCTCAGAGCCCTAGTGCTTCTTCGGCAAGTAAGGTGGATTCACTCTCTAGCTCCCTCACATAATAATATGCATACAAGTAACTCGAAGAAACAAGCCATTTCAGCATTTACCATCATAACCATTCGTTTCGGCATCAAACCAAACCACTCATCAGAGGAAACTGACTTTATAGTTGAGTTGAGAAAGGAAGAGAAGCTCTCGTACTTTACAACAGCATATTATATAACATGCTTGTTCAATTCTCTATGAGTTGTGAGTGAGTTATCTAGCCGAAAAATCACTGATTCAGCAGCCTTCCGTTGCGAAACATCTATCTCTCTTTTTTCTTCCGACTTGGTTGTTCCAATTACCCTCAGAATCAAAATACCGACAGACTTTTGAGACAGAAAGTGTGCAAGTAGTTGTAAATTTTTATAAAAACTTCCCGTGTCATGAACCAAACCAAACAAACATAATAATAATAATAATTTTTTCTTCTTTTTGAACTGTTTTTTTTCTCTCTCATATTTTACGGGTCTTGTGTTCCGTATTCCTTTTAGTGACACTATATATTACACTATTATTACATGTTATACAGGTTTTGTTTGAGTAGTAGTATTATATATTTTATTGTGAGTAGAATGGTATTGTAAACGTTTGCTACTACTCTTGAAAAAAAATTATGTGCTGTTGTGTGGACTCAGTTGTTCAACTCTGTTGAATTAAATTAATTGAATACCTTGCTGCATGTGGAATCAGACAGCCACAGAGACACACATTTTCTCCTCCACAAACAAAAGTGCCTACTGACTGACGTTCTCATTGTTTGTTGCAATCAAATTTTTGCAAAGAACGATAACAATATTGTATACCCAAGTAAATAACTACAATGCAAATGGTGAATGGTATATATCATGTGTAGTGTGAGTGAGACGAAGACAAGAGTTGAGTTGGATTTTGAGTGAATTGGTTGGTTTTTATGTATATGTAAGCAAGTAATGGGATATAGAATGATATAACAGAACAAAAGTAAACTAAACTGTCAAAAAAGAATTTGAACTCAAAACTAGTCAAGATTATACAGTGATATCTCTGTTTCTGTTATACTTCAACCGTTACATGTTTAGCAGTAAGTACAATTTAAGGATAATTACAATTTATTATTAAAGTAAAAATAAACTTCAGTTATCCTTTTGTTGTCCTATTCAATTAAGTTTGTTGTGATGAGTTTTTGATGGGCGAATGAGCTCCAGAGAGAAAAAAAACTATTGTTAAACCAGTTGTGAACTTATGTATGTTGGGGATATATGGTTTTGTATTGCACAAACAAATAGAATATAACATAGTGACGTAACAAAACCCTTTCTACTTGATCCTGGCGTTTTCACTTTGAATTACGCAGCACAACAACAAGCACCAAGCACTTGTCATCATGGGATTTACATGGATGCATCGCATTTTTAGATCAACAATGGAATAGTGAAAAATACAATTTGCAAGAAACTTAACGTCAGATCAAATCAGATCTGTTCTCTATCATGGTCCAAGGAAAATGTAAGTTTGTAAAGAAAAAAAAAGATTTACGTTTTTTTTTGAACATGTACACATGGTACAACACTCGTACAATATTATATCGTTATCGGATATCCCATTCGCATGTTGTTGATCGTTATTTATTGGATTGCATTTTATGGAAATTATTCATGTTGTAGTATCGCTTTTTGTGCTACTGGTCTCCAAATAGGGGCTGTAGTTTATGGGGCGATGAGAGACAACCATGCAAAATGAGGTATTTTCCATTTGGTTGGTATGAGATTTTGAGAACCATGAGAAAAGATATGATATAAAGCCACTGGTGTGTCTTGTGAAATTTCTGTTGAAGTATTCGTCGCTGACTTGACTATATGTCACTTGACACTGTTGACGACTTTTCCTTGTGTTGTCGTCACTCATCATCATCACTCATCCAGCCACCACAAAGTCATAATTCATTTGCTTATTGCATTACATGTGACATGCGGCATGGGAAAAACTGATGGCATGAATGGCCATGGACTTCAAAAAGGAGGACACAAAAGGTTCATGACTGGAGATAGAAAATTGAAAATGAAACCACTATTAGTTGACTAGACTTGACTACACAATAACACGCCATGTCACATCAGCTATCTGCCATTGTATGTATTACCAATTTTTATAAGCTATTGTTTGTGAAACTGCTGCATCGACAGCTTGCTGCTGCTACTGCAATCATTTTTTAAATGGCTTTTGTGTAGGTAAATTTACAATAGGAACAGAATTAATGGGGGTTGCATAATTTATACTTATTTTATGAAAGATTTTAATCAGCATGGGCTTCTCTGCCTTTTATGGTTAACTTTTCTTCAGTTTTATTGGTTGCACAAGTAGTTTTCTTCCTTTACTCGCCTAGATTTTTGCTGTAAATTGCGAAAGTGTTCTTTTGGTTCAATTTATGTAAACGGAAGTGCTGGCGTTCTCAAAATAATAAAAATGGTAGTTTGTGGTGTGATGCTGTAATCCTCTGGCGTTTACTTGTGCGTCTTGAAAAGCAATTAATGTAAGTCTGGTGTGTGTAGTTGTGTAAATCATGTTAGAATGTCCTAAAGCCTCACTAGAAACTTTGGCGGAAGCAAGTTAGTATTTTTCTTTTGGAATGCCTAAAAGAACTTACTTCATCTCCTACTTCAAATCTTCAAAATATTGCTTACTTGAAACTTTATACTTGAATTGTACTCCTACATTCGATTTGCATACACTCAAATTTCTCAGTTTGAAAACCGATATCCCTTGTGGAATTTTCTAGCCTGATGATGGAAGGAAAAGTAGGCATAATATAAATTCAAATATATGCCACGTAGGAAAATTCGTAGCAGCGTGACGTGGAAGTCTTATGAAAAGTGAAATTTGAGTATACGATTTGCACAAACATTATGTACTCTCGTCAACATCATCACGTCATTTAGACAAACAAAAACAACAAATTTTGTCCCGTGATGACTCAAACTAAATTTGAGACACCATCACTATATAATGCCATCTTACACTAAAGCACTTTTAAAATTTGAGCTTATACGACAGTTCGTTTCATTCAATAATAATCTTATTTCGCAAGCTCAAATCCCCACGGAGGAGTCAAGTGACGATAAACGTAAACCACAAAACTCTGAACATCAATGATTCCTTACTAAACAACTGTCAACAAGTTCAGTAATTAAGCAACAACTAAAACAAATATAACAAATTTATCCACACATGCAAACAAAAAGTAATCGCATCAATCAAGTGAAATCCCTGTTTCCCACTACAACATACATGCTCTCGTCTCCATCATCGATATTAAATTCTGTTTAATCCCGGGAGATTTTCTGTGTACAGCTAATCTCGTCATTATTACATTCAGTGACATTTTGAGAACAAATTAAAATTGCAATGGAAATTCGGTTCATATTTATGTATGTATATCAGGTAATGCATTACCCAAAAGAGACAATCAGGCAGTCTTGCCATTTCAACAACTTTTAACAAAAAAGGTTGCGATCCCTGAAAGTTGCTTTGTGTAAAATAACGCCCAAAAATAGACTTTCTCTTTTCAGTTTTCTTTGAAGTTGAATTCTGCATGCATATTGCTTCTATCTATTATGTCACCACTGTTCATTATGGCTTGTAGTATTGTTTGTTACACAACTCCAAACGTACTACATTGCAATGGAACAAAAACAAAACCCGGTGACTTTCCATCACCTATTCTTAATTAAGATTCATTTCATTTTCTTTTGATCCTTTTGGTCTCGTGAATAATTTCATGGGACTCAATAACATTATACCAAGTTACACATGTTGAAGTACCAATCAACATCCAAGTATACAAATATAAACAGCACGGACAATCGTCTAAAAATATTTTTACAAGAGAATTATAGAACCTTTTCCTTTGTACATAACAAAACCAATGCCCTCGAGGTAAAATAACTGAATAGTTTAAAAAAAATCATTTCATTTGTGTCAACTGGTTTAAATGTTTACATCCAAGAATTTTTTTTACACTACTTTTATTTATTCATAAAAACAGATAAAACACGGCATCATTTCATAAAATTTTGAAAAACCATAAAGTGTAAATCGCTTTGTGACATGTTTTTACGTTGTACCGTATCACATTTCAACAAAACAAACAAAATATTTTAATAAAACCCAATTGTCTTTTTTAAAGTTTGTAACGAAAGCATTATTACGTACAAGGCCACTTTTAAATTGTTGAGTTGAGAGATGAACCCATTTATTTGTAAAATAGCAGCAGAAGGAGCGCATATTCTAGTTTTACTTACAAACAACTTGGGTTTCCTTCTGTTTTCTTCAAGTTGACTTGAGTGTATGTAATGTAGTGAGCTTGATAAATGACAAGGGATTTCATTTAAGTGTTCACCATTTGCTTTTTGACGCTTTTACGTTCGAAAATTCTGAATCCAGAATAGCAGTAAGATCTCATGTTCCATCCTCCTCTTCACATCCTCTCTTTAATCATAATAAGTTGTGTGTGTGTGTGTGTGTGTGTCTTTCTGTAAAAAAATATATTCCTATCCCTGTTTCTCTATGAAGCACTTTCTCTTTTAGCCCTTTCCCCACATTACACTACACCGCACAAACCAGCTACTTTGGTTTTATTATGCTGTAGTGCAACTGCATTAAGAGAACTGAGCTAACTATGAAAACGAAGCCAGTTAGAGTTCCCGGACTTGTTAGTTTTGATATGTATACATGCATATATTTATATACCTACTTTTCCAGAGGTTATCTGAGTTATGCACACATAATTTTTGTGTAGTCTCAAGTCTGTGTTGCCTTCCGTTGCGGTTAAAAAAAATGAGCAGAAAAGAAACATAGGGAAAGTTATGGATGCTGATGATCTGTTGGTATAATAGCATCACGAACATTTTAGCCAGTAAACTTTATTTGCAATCTTAAACACACACAAACGCACGAAAAATGAATTTTTTAGAGAAGGAAGCAAAAAGGGGAGGAAAAGGGAAAGCAGCTGTAGGGAAATAGTCATAATAGGAAGGAAAGTAAAAGGCTCATTTTCAAAGATTTCTTTTTTTCTGCTCCATTTAAATTTGACGGAAATTTTATCTTGAGAGTAATATTCCTTGTGGAATTAATCATAGACGCATAATAATATGCAAAAGTTTGGTATACACATGGTAGTGTGAAGTATCCAGTTACTCGCGTGAAATCGTTAATGATAATGAAAGTTGAAGAGTTTAGTTGTGAATTTTATGATAAACTGTGTTTATACTTTTATGAGCAAAAAATTGTCATTTAAAAAAAGGTTTAACTCAAAAAGTTTTAATGAATTATAGCTATTAAGTCAGATATTTAAAATGTGATGTATAGCAAAATTGACAACAAAGCAAGGACAAAATAACTTATCTTTCACAAAGTGAAAAATCGTCCTTCTTGCTAATTCACTATTTCCACTTTCAAAAATACTTCAACTACAAGGTCATTACTTTATTTGAAGGCAAAAGTCAAATGTAAGAAATTCTTGCAAAAAAAATTTGCTTCTCTCATTCTTTAATAAAAATACCTAAACAAAATGTGTGTCTTTTGTCTAGTTTGTACTTGTCTTTGATTAATACAAAAAATTAAAAAAAAAGAGTAAAAGTAAAGCTAAAGATATATACCTAGTCCATGTAACTTACCTCACGCCACTTACATACACGAGACGTCTAAATAAATAAAAGCCTAGGTTAGCCCTTTTTAAATAAAAATTTGATTGAAACACCTTGTTAAACACGGTAAAAAGTAACAAAAATTTGCCTCCATGCATACTTAATGCATACATAGAGATCAAAAGTAGAGGATGACTCAACATTTCAACAACTCTTTTATGTATATGTATACACCTTGTACTCTATTATCATCAATGTGATATACATAGTAGTGCGTGGTTGTGGGTTCTGGTTGCTCATACTTTTGCATACATTACATATCCAGATCACATATCACTCACAAAACTCACCAAGCAAAATGTAAGACACACAGTTTGCGTGTGTGGTGGCGCACTTCTTTGGCATGGCCGGAGTATTTTACCAAAAATACCGATGTGACCACCAACTCAAAAAAGCACATTATGCATCTTGTCTACTAATATATAATATCTGTGTACCTAGCCATTTTATAATATACATGTTTGCTTACAAACTCAACTAATAAAATTGAAAGAAATGCAAGCAAGGACAAAATAACTTTATTTCTTTTGGGTATATGTATCCCCATCGATCTGCTTGAATTGAATTGTATAAAAGAGCGGCTTGCTTGCATGCATATGTCACAAGGGAGTCACATTTTCCAAAAACTTTCCAACAAGCTAACAAACAACTGTACACATTCCTACTAAACTAATGCTTCTCAATTTTTTTGTCATTTGTGACATTGTGGAACAGGAGAATTTTTTTAGTTTCTTATGTAATTCATACTTGCTAAAGACGACGACAGGCTTTTTTGGTTTCCTTCAAAGAAGAGAACAGAGAATTGTAGCAAAAGGATCACAAGAGCACCTCCACCACCACTTTGTTAAGCACCACCATGAACACCGTGCATACCTTCCTAAAGAGTAAAGGTACATATTACATTTCGTTGACTCTGTGATGTCACGCATTCGTACCAAATATCATGAACACGCCTTTTAGTTACAAGTTAAATTGATCGTTTTGCTAAACAGACTGCGACTCTGAGTTACATAAATTTAATTAAAAATGAAATCTGTCCGTGTGATTCCCATTCTAAACAGCGACTTGGCAAACATAATGATGTGCTTGGTCGAGTTAATATTTATGAAGAAATGTCAAGTTGTCTATTTGCTTTTGTGACTGGACTCCTTGTCTTCTTTCCTTTCATGTTACAAAGTAAATAATAGTAACAGATCGAAAGACTATATAGATCTCATCAAAAAGCCCCATCACATCACATCGCAAACAAAAACCCACAATAGTAAAAGCACCCATTTTCATAATTAATATTCATCATCATTAAAAATGATGAGGATGGAAAATGAGCATTTTAGTCGACAATCATTATTGTGGTGATTTTAGTCGTTGTTTTAATAGCTTTTACAAGACAAGACAAGCTATTTAGTAATAATTAATGTAATTACATTTTGTTTCAAATTAGTAAAAAAAACGTAGCCATCAATGTACCGATTCCATTTCAACCCACACAATTTGTGCCCCTATTACATTTAAAAGGTTGTTTTCATATTTTGCAGATGAAAGGACTCATTAAAATTAGAGGGTTTCTGCTGTAAAGTAGGCACGTAGACATACAGGAAAAGTTAGCTATACTTTTGGAATTAATTCCATTCCATTAGACAAGCCCAATATTTATGTATATATATATAATTAGTAGCTTCTTTTCCCCGAAAAAAACCAGTATAAAACCATCCTTCAACTGGAAAATTGTTCGGGTATGAAGGGAAATTAAAGGTACAACGTAAGCGGATTGGAAAATGATGCTCGGTGGAGATAGTAATAATAATCCCTTGTGAGGCAGTAGTTCACTTTGTTCAGGGAAGTGTGCGCATCTGATGACAGTAATATTGCAGTGGCTTGGTTTGACCATCCATCCTGTTTTGTATTCTATTATTTCTATTGCATCTCTTCTTTATGTACTGGCGTGTGTGCGTCATTATTAGTTCGATTTATATCATAGTCCTTGGAACTCAATGCCAATGGATTACACATCTAAAAAATAAACGAATTCAATATATCGTACTCTTTACATATCCTGTCTCTATATTGCCATTACTAAACAAGGTGCATACATAGGTATATAAAATACATAAACATACATGATAATAAGTCAAGCAGTCATGATAGGATTTGTAGCTTTCTCCGAGCTTTTCATAGCAATCGCGATTGCGGCTTTATTATTAGCAGGAGGAGAACTGGTGTTTTCCAAAAAAAATATAGGGTGGACTAGCTGCTGGAAAACAGACAACAGGAAATGACATCCACTTATCTTGTTTACTGCTGCTTGTCACCACAAATAATGTAGATGTGTGTATAGAAATGTATAAAACACAAAAAAAAACAGGGACGACAGCCGTGGCCAAGATGTTAGACCAAATGCGGGACATCTGTATTTTTGATCTATCAAGTTGGCTGAATGAAATGTGATGGCATTTTTTTCTCTCCCTTTGATGGAACATTTCCGGTGAAAGTTTGATACTTATTTTTATTTGTTACTTAAAAGATTAATAGGAAATGACTAGTCAAGTTATTTGTATTGTCGAATGATACATGGAAATAATCAGGAATTCATTTCAGGAAAGTGATTACGTTGAGATGAGATATTATTTCCACTTGTGCTAAAGGATGCATGTAAAATGTAACGCCATTCGATAGAGATGGATATTTTTACCCGATTTTTGTAAAGCCCTTTTATCAAATTATGAATGAATAGCATAGAATAGAATAGAATAGGAACCAATAATACGGGGGAAACTTGGTGTCCTAAATAGACTCGTCAATCACAAACAACCGAGTCCAGTCGACCATCCACCAACCATTGTATTACTAAATGGTAGGGCAGCGAAACACGCACAAAAAAAGAAAGAGTGAATTTTCTCTTTCTTGACCATGTCATCTCATCCATTCATAGTATAGTAAATCTATCTTTGTCTTTTTTGATTGTTGTCTTGCCGCAAATATATGCACTTATAGCGGTTTCTTTTTTTTCCTTTGCTATAAGTCAATGGGCAAAATGACTTATGTTTCTCCATGAGGTTTCCATCCACCAACCATTGTATTACTAAATGGTAGGGCAGCGAAACACGCACAAAAAAAGCGAGTGAATTTTCTCTTTCTTGACCATGTCATCTTATCCATTCATAGTAAAAAATCTATCATTGTCTTTTTTTGCTTGCTCTCTTGCCGCAAATATATGCACTTATAGCGGTTTCTTTTTTTTCCTTTTGCTATAAGTCAATGGGCAAAATGACTTATGTTTCTCCATGAGGTTATGGTTGTGGTAGGATTAGTGTTTTTCATGTGCTCTACATTGTTACAATCTATCTTGTTGGAAATCTGCCGACACTAGCAAACATAATGGCTAACAATTCCACTTAACATTGATGTATGTTGCAGGTTTTCACGTTTTCTTTTGCTGCAACAACGCGAGTATGGGCAACATTAACTGTATGGCAAGGGCAACAAGTCATTCAAGTGATTCATGGGATATTGAAGTAGAATCGATTTTGCTGCTACTGGTGCTGCACCAACAATAGAAACTTAACAAACAGCGGTTTCCCATACTCCATATAGCCCCAAAAGTCATTACATACAATTGTGCAGCAGTGCACAATACAAGTTTGAATCTCACCCAAATCTTTAGAGTTGTCATTTCAAATCACATAAGAACAAGACTAGTTGTGATGATGATGGTGTGTTCCCCTTTGGTCAATGCATTCAATAACTTACTAACTTGAGATCTTTCACCACGGCCCTTGGCAATGTGTCAAGTTTAGTACCAACTTTTATTGAAAACAACTGCTGCTACCACGACTATTATTATTGCATTGTTACTAAAACAAGATTATTTTGAATCTTGATTAAATCACGTGCTACCATAAAATAGAGCAATGAATGACTGTCTTTCTTTGTCACTGACCTGACAAACATGATGGTGATTGACCTTTTTTTATAAATAACTTTTGTAATGACATAATAATTACGTCTGTATACTACTGCATAATAGGGTTTTTCGTACGTGTCCTTATTCAATACAAATAGCTTTGTGGTTGGTTGTTGTTTTGTTTATTGATGACAAGACATAATATATGTATGCAATAACAACGCGGGTGCGGGTAATTTACAAAGTTTCATGACCTCACATGTACGCCATGTCTTTGTGCAAAACAGCAAAGTCAAAGTTGCAATTGCCATTACTATAGACAAACTGATTACTCCAACCAAACTTGACTAACTAGAATCAGCAGGCAAGAAGCCATTTGCACATATTAATGAATTAAAATGGTGTGCAAAGTGCTTTGTCTTTCGTGACGATGATGGTGGTGATTATCATTATTTTGTTGTTGTCGTGAGCGAAAAAAAAGACGTCAGCAACATAATCATAAACACCTGAAAAAACACAGCTCTTTTCGGATAAAAAAAAATCTATAGCCCAACTTTTATACCAGCAACAAGACCACATATATTTTTTTTCCGGGGATTGGATGAACGGCTGTAGGCCATGTGACCACATACTTTATATATGTGGGATGGCCATTATTTCGAAGTAGAACAAGATAGGAAGCAGTAAAAGTCTATGAAGAAAATTGGGAATGTACATCGTTCCATTACCAATATACCTAGTTAGGAATACGATGGTGCTGTAGGCTATATACGGTTTTTTTTTTTTGTGTTCCAGAAAACGCAGAGGCAAGCTGGTCCTAGTTCATGTAATAAATTTAATTATGAATCAGTGTGGATCTCACAAATACACGTACTGATGATGATCATGATCATGATGGTCCACGCCTGGCTGGACTTGACTACTACTTGTGGTCACGTTACTTTGGGTGTTTGGTTTTTTGGTCTATATAACCATATCTTGTCATCAAGACGATGATGTGTGTATTATTATGCTATGCCTGTGTTGTACTGCCTATTATTTTACGGTTGTTGATGCTTTGTTGTGTATTTTTTATGTGATAAGTGATAATGTTAGAAAGAAATCAGATATACATAATACATATTATGTGCGCTTACGCTTGTTCAAGTGAAAATGGAGAAAGCAGCGTATAACCAGTTGAAAAAGTAAGATATGAAGGAAAACGGAAGCACAGAAGAAGAAGAACGGAATAATCATTTCGGGCATTCTTTCCTAGCGCCTTCGTCCTTGCCATGACACCACTCTACACCTACTCGTTCCAAACCAGAAAT
>JAHZNC010003863.1:0-11551 GCA_027744095.1 Zhuqinia jingwanae | reverse complement strand
TAAGACACGTCTGAGGATCCTGATAAATGGGAGACTCCCTTGCAAGAACCTTACTGATGAGCACCAGTAAAATTTGGAGTAAAAACTTTGGAAATGTACATTTTCGCAACATTTTGAAAGATGCGTCCTTGATGAGTCGTGCTGCTCCCGCACCCACACAAATAGAGAAGCTCACTATCTATCATCCACGTAAGATTCAGGTGTACGCAACAATAATTATTATTAATTTTTTAATGTTGCATATAAATATGCACATTTTGAAATTAACACATTTGCAAATGCTTAAATCGAAATTTTCTCTACTACTACTACTATTACAGTGTTGAGCGTAGAGAAGTCAACTCTACGTACGTTTACATTCAGTCCTGTTTGTTGTCGACAAAACAACACATAGTATTTTGTTCGTTTCCAAATTATAAATGCTGGATAGGATATCAAAAGATCAATCAACTAGCAGCTTTGTTGTTCCCTTCACATCATGCGTTGTCAGTAGCAACCTGTGGCATAGCTGTAATCCAAATTCCAAATGCTGTATTACTTGCTGCTACTACTACTAGACCAACTAACAGAGCTTGTCAACGACAGCTACAAGTTTGTGGAGTTCCCTTTCCAGTTCTGGAACGGGGGAATACTACAAAAACATCACTTGCAAATTTTCCTTCCTGGTGTAGAATATTTATGGTTATGGTTTGTTAAAAATAATATGCTTCACGCAGTCACAAAATGTAATTAAAATTATTTAAACCAACTGCAGGATAAAAAACAATGTCACGCATAAGATTATGAATCATAATTTATCATCATACAATTTTACATACCATTACTTGAAAAAGAACAAAGGATGATACATTCGAATAATTATGAATGTCGAATTTTGTAGAGACGCGTGAGAGTGTGTGAATGTGAAAACGTGAATCCCCAAAGAGCATGAATGTTACGGGGCATTGTGAGAAATCTTGACAGAAACATGAAATCAGTAAATGAAATACATACCTTCTTCTTGCAAAGCATTGCATGCATAGGCAAGAAGACAAATGGAATGGAAATGATCAGAAAAATTATCATGAACATATTGCAGTGCAATAATTTCACCGTGCACGGTACCATTACTATACACTAACCAACCGGTGTAGGTATTTTTAGTTTGAAGGAAAGAAAAGAGACATGTTTTAGTGTAATTTTGTGTTGATATTTTGAAAATGGACTGGCACGTGTGATTTATGCTTACTTAACTAGTTTAACGGGCTATTTGTTCACTGCGGATTATCAGTATTTTGCAAAAAGTCATTGCTGCCGTACGGCGTTTTTATTAAATACTCAGGTAAGATCAAAACTGATGCAATATGGTGAACTTGTGGAGTCATTGTGTGTTAATGTACCTAAAATAGGCAAGGAGTTAGGAGTAGAAGTTTGAACTATTGAATGAATTATGACGTCTGATTTCGTGAGAGAATTTAGAGCTAGTAAAGTAAAGGTGAACATTCTTTACAGGTGCTTAAATATTCAAGAAGGAGGAGAATTGTTTTGTGGAAACTTATGTCATTCAAACAACATTTCAATTTCAAGCACACCAGTTTCTGTAATTTTGAAAATAATTTTTGCTATTATTTGTATTTTTTGTGACGCAGTTGAAGTCTGCTGTTGAAAGAGCAGGAAAATGGGTGACTTACAACAAGTTCCGGAGTCCATCAATTTTCCAAAAGAGGAAGATGTAATTATGGAACATTGGAAAAAGATTGATGCATTCCATTCATGTTTGAAGCAATCAAAGGGAAAGCCCCGATACTCGTTTTATGATGGTCCTCCATTTGCTACTGGGCTTCCCCATTATGGTCACATTTTGGCTGGTACCATTAAGGATATTGTCACAAGGTATGCTCATCAAAGTGGATTTCATGTAGAGAGAAGGTTCGGATGGGATTGCCACGGACTTCCGGTGGAATATGAGGTAAGTTTTTTGTAATTTGTATTATAGTTAGCACTAGACAGCACACGTAAACATCTCAACTTCATTGCTGAAATATCATTTTGTGATCATAGATCGATAAAATGTTGGGCATCACGGGCCCTGAGGATGTGGCCAAAATGGGAATCAAGGCGTACAATGACGAATGTAGGAAAATTGTGATGAGATATTCTACTGAATGGGAAACTGTAATCGGAAGATTGGGTAGATGGATTGATTTTAAGAACGACTACAAAACCATGTATGTATCGTACATGGAGTCCCTTTGGTGGGTCTTCAAGGAAATCTGGAATAAGGGGTTGGTTTATAGAGGAAGTTTGGTGATGCCTTACTCAACAGCTTGCTGTACTCCGTTGTCTAACTTTGAAGTTCAGCAAAATTACAAAGATGTTGTAGATCCAGCCGGTATGATTGAAATATTAATTAATCTATAAGCTTTCTGTGTACTTTCAGTTACACCAATTTTATTTTATTTTTGTAGTGGTTGTTAGCTTTCCAATGAAGTCAAAGCCTGGTGTCTCTATTTTGGCCTGGACCACAACACCGTGGACATTGCCAAGTAATCTGGCACTTTGTGTTCATCCTGAATACGACTACGTCCTCGTAGAAGGTATGTAGTTACAGTTCTTACCAAGCTGATATCTAGCAATAGACCGATTGCAACGTAATTTGAATAATAACTCAACTGATTTTGATTGTAGAAGCTGCAACTGGTAACAAGTACATCTTAATGGAAGCTCGATTGGAAATTCTGTACAAAAAGCCCGAAGAATATAAGGTGCTTGATAAGTTTCCAGGTTCAAAAATAAAGGGAGAGGAATACGAACCTCTGTTTGATTATTTCATTCAGGTAGTATATTTGATTTATAAATTATTGTTCGTCAGATGAAAACTAAGTCATGCGTAATTTATAAACATCAAAAAACGTTTTGAAATAGTTTCAAGAAAAAGGAGCGTTTAGAGTTCAAACGGATACCTATGTCACTCAAGATTCTGGAACTGGTATTGTGCATCAAGCTCCATATTTCGGTGCTGATGATTTACGGTGAGTTCATACTTATGGTATTTTTTGTCATACCTTTAATTTTTGGAACACTAAGCATAAGCATCATTTAGTAAGTACAATGGTTGACCATGGACTTGTTCTCATTTAGAGTATGTAAAAATGCCGGAATAATTGCTGAAGACACGCCGCCCATTTGCCCAGTTGATGCAAAGGGTAGATTTGTCGCGCCTGTGGCGGACTTTCTTGGTCAATATGTTAAGGTAAGCTCTCTTCAGCTCTTCAAGAACAAAATTTGTTTTAATTTTTTATCTATATTGATATACATACAACACATTTATTCCAAAAAGCTCCTGAAGATTTGCACAGGGAATTGTAAGTAACAAATTTTCTTCAGCTACAATGTTTCTGAATGTGTGTGTTTTAGTGATCACAGTTATAAACCTGTGCTATGTATGTGTATTTGTAACATTATAAAAGTATAAAGTCCATCCTAATCCTGGTTCAGAGTTCTCAGTACTGAGACAGGTTCGCTATGGACAAAATTAAAAAGCAAACTTGGTTTACTTTCGGACTGTTCAATTCAATGTACAGTACGTTAATCCCGGTTTTCTGATAGACTTGTCTTCTATAATTCATCACAGAAATATTTTTTACATTCAACATTATGATCATTGATCATGGATATTTTAATTTTATGTTGGTATGAATTAGTGGGTTCATATAACTGTGATCGCTGTGTGTTTAAGTGTTAAGTTCTTGGCTAATGGT
The DNA here is from genome assembly GCA_027744095.1 of Zhuqinia jingwanae. NCBI lineage: Eukaryota > Metazoa > Arthropoda > Collembola > Entomobryomorpha > Paronellidae > Zhuqinia > Zhuqinia jingwanae. The sequence goes on along the minus strand of JAHZNC010003863.1, from coordinate 7,811 downwards.
ATTTTTTATTTCAGCATTGACCAAATTACTATACCTTCCAAAATTCCTGGAAATCCTCCATTAAAGCGCATCTCTGAAGTTTTTGACTGCTGGTTTGAATCTGGCTCTATGCCTTACGCTCAAAATCATTATCCTTTTGAAAGAAAAAGTAAGACTTTTCAATGTTCATCCCTAGATTATAAAAACTCAGTCTTTCGGTATTTTAAATCTTGAAAAGTTGTTTCATACAAAATTCATGCATTATTTTCCACAGAGGAATTTGAAGAAACTTTTCCAGCAGACTTTATTGCTGAGGGAGTGGATCAAACGAGAGGATGGTTCTACACGCTTCTCGTCATATCCAACAGCCTTTTCAACAAGGCCCCATTTAAGAACGTGGTTGTAAACGGTCTTGTACTAGCATCAGATGGTCAGAAAATGTCAAAGAGAAAAAAGAATTATCCCGATCCAATGGAAATAGTTAATAAGTACGGAGCTGATGCCCTAAGATTGTATCTTATAAACTCTCCAGTTGTCAGAGGTGAAAACTTGAGATTCAAGGAAGACGGCGTACGTGATTTGTTGAAAGACGTGTTTCTTCCTTGGTAAGTAGAAGGGGATAAATAACTGTTGAAATATCTAATTGTGTTATACATAGTCCATCCTAATCCTGGTTCAGAGTTCTCAATACTGAGACAGGTTCGCAATGGACAAAATTAAAAAGCAAACTTGGTTTACTTTCGGACTGTTCAATGGACAGTTCTTTAATCCCGGTTTGCTGATAGCCTTGTCATTTAAATAATTTATCGCCGATGTATTTTTACCTTATGATCATTATTTGATGCTTGTATGAATTTACAGGTACAATGCTTACCGCTTCTTTGTGCAAAATGTTTTTCGGGTTTCAAAAGAGGATAATGTCCAGATAAACTTTGCCGCAACTTTGGAGGGTTCTTCCAACACTGATAAAAGTCAGTGGAACATTATGGATAGATGGATTCTCTCTTCTGTACAATCCCTTATTGAATGGTTTAAGAAGGAAATGAAAGGTTATCGTCTATACACTGTAGTACCTGTCCTCGTTAAGTTTATCGATCAGCTTACTAATTGGTATGTTCGTTTGAACAGACGGAGACTGAAGGTATGTGAACGTTTCGCAATGTTAATTTCACGGTTATTGCGTATGCGTTGAAAAGGATTGTCCGTAATTTATATTATATTCGTGTGACCCCAACTTTAGGGAGAATCTGGACAGGAAGATTGCTATCGAGCCTTGGAAGTCTTCTTCCTTGTCTTATTTACACTGACTAGATTGATGGCTCCATTCACTCCGTTTATAACTGAGCACATCTACCAAAATTTGCGTAGAGTTATTAAGAAGGAAGGAAGTCCAAAGCACGATGAGAGTATACATTTCTTAATGTTGCCCGATACACAGTAAGCACAAAAATATTGTAATAACGTGTACTTTATATTATACCCCACCTATTATTAATTTCATTAAAAACACTTTTCGTAATCTACTTTAGGGAATGGCTCATAGATCAAGAAATCGAGCAAGCCGTAGAAGGAATGCAAAAAGTTATTGAACTGGGAAGATTGGCACGGGACCGCAAGACAGTTCCAATCAAAGTATTAAAAAATTATTTTGGTCATCAAAAATGGTTTTTTAATCTATACAATTATACAAAATTGTTACAATGCCCTTTCTATTGTTGTGCTTTTTCAGTTTCCCTTACCAGAAGTTATTGTCGTTCACTCAAGTGACGTTTTCCTCAATCAAATTAAAGGATTGGAGACCTATATACTCGATGAACTGAATGTACGAAAGTTAACGCTGTGTAACAACAAGGCTCAGTTTGATGTCCATTTGAAAGCACAACCAAATCATCAAATATTAGGAGCTAAATTCAAGGCTGATTTTAAGAATATTGCAAACTGTATCAAGGTACTAAAAATATACTTTGTTACTTTAAAAAAAGACCAAAATAAATTGCTAATTACTATAATTTAATGGTTGGCTTATAGTCAATGAATGATGCCCAAATTGAGGAATGCTTGAATAAGAAGGGTGCTGAAATTTGTGGGCACTGGATTAGTTCCGATGAAATGTTTATCACTTATGATGTTGGAGGTGGTGGTGCTAAGGACATGGAAGCTGCTTGTGACGGGCCCATTCTAGTTATCTTGAATACTAAGGCAGATCAGAGCATGCTTGTAAGTACTGATTGATCTATTTTAAATGTGTCCCGATCCGTTCGTTATTCCAATTATGTATTATACAATGCGTATTTACTCTGATTTTTCTTGTAGGACGAAGGCATTGCTCGTGAAATAATCAACCGCATTCAAAAACTGAGAAAAAAAGCTGGTCTGGTCCCAACTGATGACATCACTGTTTATCTTGAGGCAACCAAAGATCTCGACAGGGTGTCCGAGCAGTTTTCAGAATATATCCAAACAGCAGTAAAAGCAAGTGTAAAAAAGTTGAAGGATGCCCCACAAGGAACGAATTTCTTGATCCAGGAAGAGTTCCAAGTAAGACGTGTTGGAATGCATTTATACATTGGAAATTAAATGTCAGTAACTGGAAATAAAGATGAAGTTTTAACATGATACACAATTCTAGATCAAAGATAGTAAACTGACGGTTGCTATTTTCAAAGTTGAGAGTCTTGAAGAAGTTATGAGAAGAATTGCATCAACGCCTTACTGCAAATACATCAATTTAGTATTGAATGACACCGTGAAGCCTGGTTATGACGATTTGAAAAGGAGAGCGACAATTCTTTTGGAGAATCCCGTGGGACGAAAAGTCATTTCGTTGGACGAATTGAGATCAGAGGTATAAGAAATAAGAACATGTCTGTCATTTGTATAATTCATATTTATTTTTCCATAACCTGTAGCTGGTTAATTTATTTGTGCTTTTAAGGTGGAATCGTTGTTCGCTTTGTATGGAAGATCATTCCGTATTTGTGACGACAATGGTAGCGACATATCTGCAGTTAACCCCGACGGCCTTAATCGTGGCACCGTATATATTTGCCGGCCTGAAGATAAGAAACCTATCAAAGTCACAGAGAATGGTCCATTTTCAATGTTTCTTAATGTTGAGAAATCGGGGAAGAAAGGCACTGTTCTATTAGAGAATCCAATAGGTCAAACACTTTTCAAAACGGAAGAGGAAGCAAAAAAGTTTGTGGAATCTTTGCTTTAAATTTATTTCTGGTGAATACAATATAAACACATTGTACTGTGGTTTAAAAAATACGAATACAATAATTTTATGTACATTATTTATTCGTATGTTGAAGTATGCAAACCAAAATAAAATGATTGCTCTACTGGAAAAAGTTTTACAAATATCAACTGTTGTAATTTTTATTCAAAATTGTCAAAGTTTAAATTTAGAAAACAATTAATTTTTCAATTAACTGTCAATTATCTCGTAAGCCTTCAAATAGAAGCAATTTTATTATGTAATCTAGCATTAAACATGGATTAGGAGATTCACATTACAAGACTATTGCCATTGCAGCTTTAATAAAAGTTAAATATTATCATTACTTTAATTTGGTCAATTAGTAATAATAAGGAAACAATAAAGGTAACTTACACTTAAAATAGGAACATCAGTTATTTTTGTTTTTTAATACTAATCGAGCTCAATTCATGTTTTCAACGAAAATATATGCCTCAGTAAAACATGAGCACGCACGGGTGCGCATTCGACATTTATTTGCGTCAAACTTCGCTCCGGCAAAATACTGGCCTTTGCTTTGCATATAACATACAATCCATGATTTGAACCGATAACTAAACAATATATATATTATATTTGACTACGTTTTACAATAACATTAATCATAATTATACGACTAATTAAAAATAAATTAAAACTTTAGTACATACGCATACACTGTAAATTAATAATTTTCTGTATTAAATAACAATGCTTACTCTCTCTGCAAATAATAACAAAGCCAAGCTTTTAACGCGAAACCAAAGAACATTACACAAACATTCACTTCATTTTTCAAAATGATTGAGACTTTGCCTATCATTCTTCGATGAGTAATACATTGTTTTGACAAGAGGACACTTCTCAGGTTTTATTAAATATAGACTGACTTCAGTGACTTCCATCCAACATAACATGCAATAACTAGCGCTTGCAAAACTTTTGGTATATAAAACTATTTTCAGAAATTAACAAAGTTGAGTATCATAAGTAGTTGCTGTTGCTGCAAGCTATCATCATCACCTCACCTTCAACTACTACTAATGAAAGGAATTAGGTGGGAACACACCAACACAATTATTATTATTACAGACATGACATTACACGCATAATAGTGATAGAGTAAATATCTTTTATCTTTGTGGTATAAATTGTTGTGATATTGTACATACACGTTACAAACAGCAAAAATACAATAGTACATAACAGATTTGGCATTTCATTGCTATCATAAAACGTGGTAAGGTATTTGGTTATAAATTAATTACATATAGGTTTATTTCAAATTATTAAACATTATCAATCTCTTCATCTAAAATCTTCTGCATATCTTCCACTCCTTTTACACTTCGTCTTCTCGTGTTATTGTTCACATTGCCAGTGGGTGCAGTCACATTTGTATTAGCAGTATTAACAACAGGTTCCTTGGAGTACAGATATATAGCCCATGTTACAATAAATATAGCAAGAACGGTATTGAAGTGAATAGGAATCCCGAAAATCATCCAACACAAAACAGCCGTGAACATTAGCTCTAGCGCACTAGCAAATGTTTTTAGAATTGAATTAAGTTGGGCTAAAAAGAAGCTAGTAACAATCCCAATAAAAGCATTGTTTATGACCACAGCTAAAACAATGGGCGTAGTTAGAATTACTCCGAGAGTTTCATACTTCAAGACAGTTTGAAGATTCCCTTGACATGCCAGAAGGGTCATGTTACATATTATTGAATCAATATACAAGCAAACATTCTGAATGAGAACGGGCGTTTGTTTCTGCTGATTGGAGATGGGTCGTTTCAAGAGAAACTCATTGTAGACTCCAGCGCCAGATGAGCATAGAACTTGGAGTAAAATAAGTAGAACACCGATGGGATTCTCGAGCATTCCCCATTTTTTTGATTTGGTTCCTGCATCAGCCTGTTGTTCACCTCCCTGTGACAAAGGTTCTTCAGCGTCCTCAACTCCAAACAAGCCACTGAAATTTATTTCTTTGACCATGCAGCCAACAGTGAGAAAAATCAAGCTGACCCATTGGTGTCGACTAAGTTTCTTCTGGAAAAGTACCTGTAAAACACAAAATGCGTGGATTAGAACGAATGTGAACATGATGGAAACGCTGAAAATTTGTAAATAACGAATACTTCAGCGTAAAACCAATCTTTACCTGGAATACAATACCGGTAACAACTACTCGAAACTGTAGAAGAAGAAAGTACGTCGTGGGGTCAAAGGTAACTAGATTTACATACGCTAGGTTATTGTACAAACAATATAATCCCGCAGGAATGAAGTATAACATAAACACTGGAAAATAAAAAGAGAATATATAAGTATAATACATTGAATATTATTGTAAAATTTTTGCCAATGGCATATTCTACTTACCCCTCTTATTTTGCTGAATCTCGTGAATAAAAATACTCGTAGAATTCCTGAGAAGGTAGAAACAATAATAAATATCTATGTTTAGTATTGACTTTGCATTAGGGCATGACAAGTTATAATAGAAGGATGGCAGCAGAGATTGGGATTGACAAGGGCAAAGGAGATTTTTATTCCTGAGTATAGATTTTTTTAGCTGTCTAGCTGTATACGGCCATGAACTTGAACAGCTACAGCATGAGGTGGTGGGAGTGGTAATAGAAGTGATACCATCTTTACAATTAGTTGTAGTACTGGCAGTGGTGTTAATTTGCCTATGCACACTAGAAACAGAAAAAATATATACCACATTCTATTGCTACTTTTGTACTTTATCAGGAAATGTTTTCTTGTTTCATGCAGCGTTTAAAATCAATTGAAAACAAACAAAAAAACATAGGAGTGCAAAAAAATATCTCCCTTAAATCTAGTCCGTATAGCTAGTTAAAATCTACTAATTGCAATAACTGCTACCATAAATAAAAATCCATTTATTAAATTGGAAAGCGACAAAAGCTTAAATGGAATTTTTAAATTATATTACCAACTTACCTTTCAATAAAAAGTCCGCTGCTAACAATAAGTTTAATAAATTCAGTAAGTAAAACTGCCATAACAGTGTTGTAAGTATAACCCTGATGGTTTGTGCTCTGAGATGCTGTGACAAGAATTCCTGCGTAGAAAGATTTAAAATTGACCAATTAAGGTACTTATGCTGATAACCGTGTAGGAAGGAACGGATTACGAATGATTACTACAAAGATTGTTAACCTTGGTTGATAAATAAAGCCATGTACAAGACAAATATCACAGGAGACCACCGAGTCGGAAATAGGTCAGACCACTTGGTCTGTGCTTCATTAATGGAACCCATTCTTCTGGCCGTATGTCGATTCAGGATTCACTCAATTTCAAAAAATCAAATCTCACTTTGCCCCTGCGTGATTTTTTTTTAAAGAATTAATAATTATATATCAGTGATCAGTCATTGCAGTCAACGGCTCAGACCAAGTCTGAAAAGTAATATTCAAATAAAAATATAATGAATTACTTTTGGAGGTAATATAGTAATACTGGATATTGTATTGTATGAATACTTATTTATATAATTACACTGCCCGACAAACTTTTGTAAAAACTTCCGGTCCTACTGATCTAATCGAATTTGACACAGCAATAAGAGGCCAAACGGTTCCGTGAAAATTCCGCATTGCATTGACTTAATCCTTGAGTAGTAGTAGAAGATTTGGACAATATCTGCAAACAATAAAAATATTACAAACCCAGAATCAATTTAGTAATCTCACGTTGTGTGGATAAAGAATACTGTTTCACGTTAAAGTAACCATTTTTTAATGTTTCACTCTTTTGAATCTAGTTTTAGTTGATAGTATCAACTTGATACTATTAAACTATTCCATGAAATAGCGAAAACATACAAATCTAAAATCTCACACTACTACTAGTACACTATACGTTTAAGCACTTTGCACGAAGGTCAGACAGTAATTTAGACAAACAATTTAGCTTTCCTTCCCTATTGCTGATAAAAAAGTTATTGCGAATTGCTAACTCAGGCGAGAATTTAAAATTCTCATGTACACGTTTCACCTTCCACGAAATGGTTCATCCTACATCATAAATAAACCTCACTTGCTTTAACAATAGACAATTCAGCGTTCAGGAAAGAATTGTTCAATTCATCATCATTTCAGCTAATTAGTACAGAGGGGTCTGACTCACGACGTCACGACTAACTCATTTAAGTACATAATAGCCTCTTATTGAACTACAGCACCAACCAGTCAAATGTTTAAGCCTCCATCATATATGTAAAAGAAACCCAAAATTAATAACTTTACAATCTAAAATGAAAAAAATAGAATATTTGTATGAAATCTGAAATCCTAATGCAAAACGCGATTCCCTATAAAATGATATGATGTATATGTACTTCCCTTTAAAAAAAAACAGCGACGACAGCAATCAATGCTTAAAAAAAACTTAAATAATATCCAATTCTTTTTGGTGTTGAATAGTGAATATTTTTATTGCTTTGACAGTCAAGGCCACCCTCGCCATCATAAAATTCATCGATCCTTATATTTTGCATTAAAATCAACCTTCCTTTATTTTTTAAACATAATACTAACCCAAACCTATAC
>JAHZNC010003862.1:0-13715 GCA_027744095.1 Zhuqinia jingwanae | reverse complement strand
TTAAGTTTTTGAACTTTTCTAATCCAAATCAATTATACTTATTATTTCAGATATTTTTTACATAATATTGATACCAATTCTTTTACAAAAGTGTATACTTCTAAATACCATGCATAATTTTTTTCATATAATATCCTGCTTATATTCAATGTTATTTCAATTGACACAAAATATTTTTGTAAAATTTTAATATTATTTTAATAGCCAAATAACGAAAAGGAGGTATAGGTAATAATAAATTTCTTATATATCAAGAGATGATTCTATATATATACATTAATATTGTAATGCATTATTAAAAACGGTGAGATTCTCTTAAACAAAATATCAATATGTAATATAAGTAGATTTTCTTCAAAATCTCCTTGCGGTATACATAACAATCTTCCACATTGTCGTCGTCACTCTTGTTTTTCCGCATCGCATACTCCTATGTACTCTCCTTTTTTCTTGGCATAACTCGAGAGAACAAGCTTAGCAGACGAGATTTTTTCATTCATTCATTATTATTATTATACATTTCATTTTCCATATAATTATTATTACATGTACATATTATTCACCTCTTATCCAGCACCAGCCACACTCTTCTTTATAGTAGTAGAGCTTATTCTAATACATATTTACTTAACTTGTTACAACGTTACACACCTACTTTAAGCTTATGTTTTGTTATACAATGTTTACACAATATTCTTAAGTAGACAGTATTACACGTTTGTTTGAGGTTGTGGGTATTCTTCAATGAGCTCAACATACTTTCCAGCAGTGTTTTCTCAACTCAAGAAAAATATTTTGTTTTTTTTATCTCTTCTTAACAGTACACACTTCGCATCTTTCTCACTTGAGTAATAGTACAATGATAATATAATGACAAGAAATAGCGCTTTTTTATTATTAAAGCTTATACAAAAATTGGGAGCACGTTTGCTTATACTTAACAATTATTATTATTATTATTATTATTATTATTCATGTTTTGTTGTATCGTTTATAGAAAAAAGGATATATACCTACATATGTTTTGATACACAAAATTTATTTATTATTCTATATATTTCATACACATGTACTATTTAGTAGTACTTACACATATAGTTAAAGCGATTATTTATTCTTCAATTTCTCATCATCTTCATCATACAAACATAACCTACTTAGAAATGTATGTTAACTTATTTATCGAAAAATTCCTACTTAACCTATACAATTTGTTCGCACCTAGACATATTCGTTTGCGCCTACATTATTTGTCAGCGGTTCCTGCGCCTGTAACAAAAAAAAAATCACACATTAGCATTTCAATTTGTAGCAGTGCTCATTATTGCAAGACATAATTTACATTTAATATGATAAAAAAAAGATGATAAACAGCAATAAACCATAATAACAACAATTATACAATGAAAAACAAAATTGGATTTTTTTTGGGTGATTGTGAGGTGACATGCAAATTGCCAAAAAAAATCATCATAATGAAATAAATGAGGTGGTAACATACCCAATAAAAAAATCAATACATAATAAAAATGATAATTCCATTACATATTTTTGCTATAAAAGCATGCGGTGAATGAAAGGAGCCCAAAAATCATGACATATATCATAGCCAACTGTATAATATACATGTATAATATGTATAATATGTAGAGTATACAGTTGGCTATGCATATATATATGTACATATGATGGCATGCTATTATGCACCGTTGTCACTGTCAGAACGTCATAATGTCAACAAAATGTAAATAGGTAGGTACTAAAAATGGTCATCTCGAGTTTCGTCACTCTTTTATACTACAACTTAAATTATTTGATTACATGAAATTATAATATGATAATTGAAAAAAAAATAACATAATTCGTAGTTACTCATGCTTTCAACAAATCGAAACAAAACCAAACTTTTCCAAAAAATTTCCACTTATTTATGTACTCTCCTCCAGAACAGACAACAAACTTACCAATGAAGAATCGAAATATCCAAAGTTCTGTCAAGAGTTGTGATGATGATGATGGTATCGTTTGAATGAGCAAGAGTAGACATGTATTTTCGTGGGGGAAAATGAATAGAGTATAAAAAAAAGTATTTTGTAGTTGACTCAAAATTTTTTGGGATACACAAACGCAATATACACTTGATATAAAAAATTTCTGGCTTGTGATGCAAAAACTATTTTTGTTCTCTTGTTTTCTGTCCATATTTTGTGTGTTATTGTGTTGGGCGAATTCTTTTCTATTGATTTATTTATTTCTTATTATTTATGGGCTACACCATGTATGATGATAAAAACAACGACAAAAGAAACTGTTTCCCTTGTCGTCTACTTTTTTTTTGTCATGCCATGCATGCCATGTCATCAGAATACTGACAGCAGTGTCGACACAGAAAAAAGAAGGATTTTTCCCTACTCTACTTTTCTTCTATATCACATCATCATCATCATTTCTGTAATACATTATTCAGCTCCCTGAACATCTGCAGAAACAACATCATCATCCATCGTCACTCACACATAAACAACTACAAAACAAATATTTTTCCTTGTTAGACAACTTCTCGCGTCATGTTCACTACACAATCTACTTCTTCATATTCTTGTACTCCCTTTCCATGAATTCCATCATCATCAGAAAAAGAAGAAAAGAGAATCAGAACACTGGCAATGATGATCACGATGGTAATGTTCTTGATGCCTTTTCTTTCGCACTGCTTCACTTCACTGACTACATAATCATCATCATCATCATCAGCTCTCTTTCTCTGAGTTCAGCAGTAACATCATCTACTTTACTCCTCCCGAGAATTCATTTTCATTCTTAACGAACCGTTACCTTCGTTCCCTTTCCCTCTTGGAACTAACCGAATGTCATGATTATCATTCTCATACTGCCGTATTTATTTCCATTTCCACTTTTTTTTTGCAAACAACCCCACGAAAAACTTTATAGAAACTTTTGCAAAAAATGTATCAAAGTATATAAAATAAAATAACGAAACTAGCCAGATTGGAATCGAGTGGTGCAGAAAATTGTCAAAGAAAAAGAAAGTGAACCAAATTATTTCTATCATCATCATCATCATCGCCAGCTTGTTTTCTTTTTTGGATTTGACCAAAAAACAAACTGGTTTTTTTGATGATATAATTTAAACCCAGATTGTAATTAAAATCACTAAAAAATATATACATCAAAGAGAACTAAAAAGTATACTTTCTATTCTTTCTACACTTACTCACTCTTTCCTAAAATGTTGTCTTTCATGTGCTCCTCATCATCAAGGATTATTTTCGATTCGTTCATTTTTATCAATACAGTTCTTTTACCTAATACTTCCCATACATATTTAACTGTGCAGCTAATACTGTTGCGAGTTTGAATGATGTCCTCGATAATTGTTTGCATTTATACGGTACCTTACAACAACAAAAACATGCCAGTATACATACGTCATCAAATCTACTAATAAAACTCGTATTTACAAGTTACCTTTTCACAAATTTTACCTATCAAACATAAAATACTTCAGAATATTAGTATTTTATTATGCACAATTTTCTAGTGTGACCACATTAATAGGTCTGAATCTTTTATGTACATTATCATATATATTTAATCAAGTGAAAAGTGTATAATGTAATTTGGCATCTAACGATTTTTTTACCCGTAGATCAACCGTTTATACTTGCGATTTTCAGTTTGAATTTCATAAGTCTAAATATTTTAAAATATTTTTTTTGTTAGAGCATAAAGATATTTAATCGCATTATAATTAACTATTATTATTTTATGATAACAATTCGAAGTAATGACAATTTAAAGCCTTCCAATATATTATATAGCTTCTACAATTTACATAGTATACTTTCCCTGTTAGCTCATCATCATAGATAAATATTTTCTTAGACTACTTTTTTCCCTACAAAGCCTAAAAATAATTAGTTGGAAAATGACGTTGCGACTTTACATTTTTATGTTTTTTTAGGCCAGTACTCAGCCAAAAGAAACCCTACAAATTTTGAGTTTTCATCTTATTTCCAGTGAGATGAAAAGACATACGATAGACCTACCTATCAATATATACATACATACATAGGTACATTATATTAAACCGACAATCAGTGTTCTTCTCAATTGCAAGCACAGTAATAATATATAAATTTTCTGTAATATGTGCAGGAAAAACAAATCAAAACGTCTACCTTATTATAAATATGTATGTACATATTATATGTGCTTCACGTGATTTTAACATAGAGAAGTGTGTGTTAGTCGTAGTCGAAATAGTCGATATACATAATGTATATATTATTTTATAGTTTAGTAGTAATGAAATTTGTTTGGACAGATTCGAGGTTCACATATAATTTCATGTATGCAATTTTGATTCATCATCAACTCGTCGTTGTCACCGTAATTTGTGTTACAATCTTCTTTTCTTTTTTGTCACCAAAAACTAAATTTTGCGTTTGGAGAAACGTCAATTTTTTTTGTCACATATTGCTTGTTTGAATGTCTGCTATATGTTGTAAAATGTAAGATGGTTCTGTGTTGTCAAAAGTGATAGCAAAACAACACGTGGCAGTGTGCAAAAATGCGATTTACTGTGTATAAGTTTTTCTTGCGTGATGATGCATATTTGTTTGTTTGTGACCATATCCTCCTTCATTAGAAAAGAGAGGTACATTTTAGCATTGAAATACTTTCTTTTTTTTGTTGTGGTAGTAGTAGTAGTAGTATATTTTTTATATTATATGTGTGCAGGTCTAATTATGATTTTATGTGGTGACTCTAAAAGTGCGGATATTGGCGCTGATGTGCCTTGGCCAGTTTGGAAAGAGTTCCATGGAAAATGATGGCCGAGCTGAGAGGGTAGGACTGTGCATTGTTGTTACTGGTTGGGTTGTTGTTGGGTGGTGATGGAGCACCAGGACTCACCTCTTCTGATATCGTTGATGGGTAAGTCTTGTGATAGCCACGCGTCTTTTCTATCGACACCGCGTGGTGGTCTTCTGTTGTCGTCTTCCGGTAGACCGGATTGTCAAAGTTCATGCTGTCACCGTTCTTTACGAAAAACTGACGGTACAACACCAGCACCACCTAAAGTGTAGCAATAAAAAACAGGATTGTACAAAACGTTGCATAACAACACTAGCATGTTATCAATCTCAGCAGCATCAGCGTAGATGTTAGCTAAACTTACAAGGATAACGAGGACTAGAAGTGCTGTCAATGTGCCAATCACAATACCAGCGACTGTACCCGCATCCGGTCCGCTGATACCACTTCGTGCGTAGTTTTCATTCTCGTGTTGCTTATTATAACCTAAATGAAACATAAATGAGTACAAAATCCAATTAATGCCTTAGACTTCATTCTTCCTAGAAATGTATAGTAAGCCCCAATAATAGTGTTCTGTTGGCTATTCATTCAATATTGTTATTTCCCCAAATATCCCAATTAGACTAAATCTTTCTAAAAACAAACTCTAAAGAAGCCAAGGTCAACAACACCACTGCTAAACAACTGGCGTGATCGACATTCTGATCATATACCTGACTCTGCTGGAATAATTCTTTGTACTTCATTAGAGAGCTCGGCGGGTGGTCGATTTGCCTCCAGTTCATCTGATGACCTTGAAGATGGCGATTTTGGAGGTTGGTATGCCCTTCCCCACGTGGCATTCTTTGAAGGAGCATCCCCGCTACTCAGTTCGTTAGAGATGCGAGCTGCTTCATTTGCTTCATTGGTGTCTATTTGGTGTGCATGTTTTTAGATTTGCGATAAGGCAAGCCCCACAAAGCGAATTGGACATAAACAAAATACAATGCAATCATTTAAAATTTAATTTCCCATTATATAGTTAATTTTGCATACAGCAATTTATCATGTTTATATGCATATATTTTCATGCCATCATGCTGCTGGTGGTAGTCAATACAAATAGTACAATATTGATCCCGAAGATATAAGAAAAAAAACTTAATGAAGCCCTTGAGTCCTGTTCTTTTTTCAAAGTGAAGAATAGAATAAATAATAAACGCCCAAAAGAGATCAAGGAGGAAGCTCTTACCAGGGTCTGGTGCACAATTTTGGCCGTCTTCTGTGAGCATGGATCCATCCGGACAAGCACAAGCGATTAAAGAAGATCGCTCGTTGATCCGCGGTGCTGGTAGACACAGGTGTGAGCATCGTCCATTCAAAGGAGTGCAGTGGTTCTCTCCATCTGGTTGCCTATACGCGTGGTACACGTGCACCGACATCACATGCTTCACCTGTCATCCCAAAATAACAAAATGGTGATGAAAAAAATGTAGCGGGTAAAAAACCCATTTGCATTATTATGTTTTCCCGGGTGTTATATGTTTTGTGCTAGTTCCCCTCTTCTACATAAAATGTTGCACATATAGGCACTGTTTAAACAAAATAAGAGAATGAAAGAAAAAAATGTTTTTCGGCTTAATGAATTCCACCGGGAAAAGGGATGCTTTTGTTTGCTACTGCAATGTAAATAGTAAAACGAAATTTGTGCAATTTGATGGAATGAGGTCGTCAACATTCCGTTCGTTCTCTTATCTCATTTTCCCTCTGTTCCCTTTTGCTTTTATTGCCTTGCGTTCCCCTCTTTCGCAATTTGCATTGAAATGGGGAAAGCAAACTGAGCCGATTATGCAAAAAAAGAAAGGAATAGCAGCCAACAAAGAGGAGTGAGGAATATAAAATAAATTGAGCTGTTCTTTTGCGTTCACTTTTAAATTTGTAGCGTATGCTTCTTTAATGCTTTTTTGCATACCGTGTTTGGGGGTAGAAGTGGAGTATGAACCAGAAAAAATAATACATTTATTTATCCTCTGTTTAAATAAAACATATAAGAGTGCGTACAAGTGCATTAATTCTTCCTAAATTAGTTTCTGTACAACATTACTTATACACTTCTTTTTTTTGTCTTACCCGTCAATAGGATTGACTGCAATAGAGCGAGGTTCAACCAAATCGTCCTTAATGAGCGTTTTTCTCATTTTTCCATCCAATTCTGCAACCGCAATCACTTTCCTCCCAGAGTCTGTCCAGTAAATGTGATTGTAGATCCAGTCAATGGCCAACCCATCAGAATTGCTCAATCCGTCCTCAATGACCACATTCTTAGCGTTGCCTTCATCTATAGGGGCTCTGGGAAATCAAAAAGCAATCTCTTTACTATCTCACCCAACGCAAGGTACAATATGCCATATACCACCTCCATGATCACTATCATCATCATCATTATCGTTAAGTTTCACCCAGACTTTTTCCCCAATTCATCAAAGTGACTACAGAAAGCTGCTACCATATACCAAACCTTGCTCGTTTTCCAGTGATTTCACCCAAACGAATATATATGTACGCAGAATACAATATTTAGGTATATATGCTTACAACTATCTATATATTATACGGCAAGCACCAATACTTTTTTCTACTAGAGGTACATTATTATTTTGCTTTTTTTACTCACTTGTAGATCTTTCCATCATGGCCATCACTCCAAAAGATCATTCCAGTCCTGAACATATAGTCAAGGGCACATGCACTTCTGGTACTTTCCACAATCTGGGTCATCTAATGGATGTGGGAAGTGTAGGAAACGGAACACACAACAACCACACAATCATTATACTTGTTTTCTCTACGTTGTTGCTTTTACTCACACATGAAATGGAAATCAAACTGCTATTGCTTATTCAAGCTGAAACTTTTCTTTATGGCTTTTGCCTTCAATACAATTATAACTCATACTGATGAGAAAAATTTATGATGACTTCATTTCTATTTTCTACAATACTTAATAAAAACCAACTAAACAAAATAAAAAGATGGCAACAAATAAAAGTTTCCTAGCTAAATACTTACTAAGATATATAGAGAGAGAGAGTGAGGACGTGTTTTGAAGCAAACCTGTCTATGTAGTACCTTGAGATGATCCAGTGAGATCTTTCTAATGTCATGTCGAAGCGCAAACAAGAGGGAAGCGTGACCTTCCACAGCTTTACATCTGGTGTGGTCCTTCGGATCCCTCAGGTAGCCGTCCATACACTCACACTTGAAAGAACCCTTTTCATTGGTGCACATTTGCGAACACATCCCAGGAATTTCGCATTCATCAATGTCTAATCAACCAAAAAAAACAACAACAACAAACAAGCATTATATACCACCCGCAATAAATATATGTATATATACGTAAACATAAAAACACAATTGAATCTCTTAACAATAAACCAACCTCCACCTACCTACACATTTATATACAGCAAGCTGTACCTAAAAAAGGTGTATTTTAATGCTAACACGTAAACCACATCGACATTTTTGTCTGAGAAAACACATTTTTTCAATTCAATCTAACAAACCAATTCCCTGAAAAACATTTTTTTTTGTTTTCAACTTTATTGTTATGATTATTAGATTGCTTTCTCGGTGACTGTGTTTTCTTCTATTTTAACTCGTAACCAAAAAAAAGTTATTCCCATCATCATCATCTTTTACTTTTTCTCCTTCCTTTTTCTCTCGCCAAAAAAAAAAGAATAGAGAAAATGGGAAAAGTTGCCACGAATGATCGAACGCAAAACCTGACTTGACTCACATCATCAAATACGCTCAATGCACCATGGAGCTCTCCTCTTCTGCTTCTTTTTCATACTCATTCTTCGTCATCATCACATTTCGCAGCAGCAGTAGAGCGCAACGTTTTCAACATTTTATTTTTATCATTCCCGAGCTCATCATTTTACCTTCACTTACTAGCAACACTACTACTACAATGTTTATTGCCCCTATCGTGAAATAAAAAAGACAAGTAGTTGTAATAACCCAGTTTTTTTTGTCTTGTGTTCCTACCATGTTCATTCACTGCTTACAACTGTTCAAAATATTTGAATGTTTTAGGGACCGTTCATAAATTATGTTTTTTTTCACAATGATAAGTAAGTATGCTAATTCGAATTATTGTGTCCTATAATTTTTCCAAGTTTTGGGATCTTGTTATTTATGAATAGTAGTTAGTACTTTCAAAACTACATTGTTTCTTTTCGCCTTCTGCTGCGTGGATGCTATTCTTGTTCTTCATATCTACCACCACCTCTTGATTTAAAAAAAATGGCGAGCCATTTATGCTTTATACTCTTTGCGTGTGCTTGTTTTATTATTTTTTGGCGAGAAACGCAAGAAGAAAATAAGGAGAAAGTATGGCAGCAGTGAATCGAGGAAAAAAATAAATTTGGAGGAATAAATCCTCGTGGATTATTAGAGTTTACTGTCGTCATTTAAAATATATGTATAACATATGCGCTTTTATAGAGGAGAACCTCTAAAACCTTTTAAGCTGTGTTGAGTAGGAAGGAGGAGAACCAAAAAACCAGTTCAAATACTGTGAGCTATACAAAAAAACTACTACACAATCTTCGATTATTTTTCATCATCTTCTTCTTCTTCTCCTACTGAACATTTTGAACATCATCGGCTTTTCTTCTTGTTTTCTAATTCAAGGAAAATAGGTAAATGCATGTGGGATATAGTCCTCCAATGCCGAAACATGGACAAATAAAAAAAGTTACGAAGAACTGTAACCACATCAGACTTTATACTTATCTCCTTCCTCTACTTCCACTTCCACCACTTACACCATATCGCCATGAACAAGAAATAAGACGATGAAGGCCATTCGTGGCTTCCTAAATTGATCTATGCTTCCCGTTCCCCAAAGTGACTCCCTTTATTCTTCTGCGTCTTCGACTTGCAATCTAAAATGGCATAGACTACTCTCTCTAAATAGCTAGCAGAGCTACGTATACACAGCATCGAGTTTGGCTTATTTCTGTCCGTAATAATAATACATTTTCGTAAGGTAACAACGGTGCGGTGGTACACATGCCACCACAAGACTTTCTCCCAATTTCTCCCATCAACTTATTTGTTCATGCAGAAAGTGTACTTTGGATACAACAACAATCTATTTGTATATACATATACATACGGACAACTAATAAAAAATATCAAAAAAGGGATCTATATTCTAGTAAACTTTCTTCCTTGCAATCACATATCATATTATAAGCTCAACTTGGACTTGTGTACTATATATACTATCATCATCTTCGTCATGAGTAGTAGTAGTAGTAGTAGTAGCGCAGCATGTGTACGAAGAAGGGGAGAGTACGGACGGTGTGTACTAATAAAGCTTGTTCCTGGAACAAGATAATAGTAGTAATGATGAATACTACGAGAAGATCGAAGATCTTACAAAGATGATGATGATGTTGATGTTGAGGAAGACGAAAGAGCAAATTATATATCTCGAGCTTGTTTGTGTGTGTCTTTGTGTAATGCGTACCTGTAGTTGTATGTATATAGTATCTACCTCTTTGCTTCTCCTCTCTTCCTGTGCTCTATATAGTATTAAATGAGGATTGAGGGGACTAAGCGAGACCCATGCCATGAATCAGCCTTGCGTCTTTTTTTTCTCGCTCGCTCCTTTTCTCTTTTTTTTTTTGGCAGAAAAGATGGAACATCATCACGGCATCGCCATTAACATCATCATTGGATTGTAAAAAGCAAAGTAGAAGTGAGGTACAAAGGAGAGGAACAAGTTTTACCAGTATTATATGGCACAGTTTTATACTTCTTTTTTTTAAATATCACCATGCACGGATGGATTACTTTACCATCATCATCAACCAAACCAACCACTCTTTTCTATCCACAAGACGAACTCTCCACTCTAGTCCTTTCTTTTGGCTTGGCAAAAAGATAATAGTTAACTTTTTGGAACGCTCAAAAGAAAAGGTGTTCTACTACTCTACTAAAACAAACTATCAACTACCATGTATTTCTTTTTTTTGTATAAAACTTACCGAATGACAAGCCACATATGTATATAGAGTATATGCCTACTACATTCACAGTTAAACTGTGTCGCAGTATATTAAGTTGAAAAAAGGAAAAGAACAATCTATCTCTATATCTATCTATAAGAAAAATCTATGAGAAGGATGTTGACGAAGATGGGAAGATGATGATGGTGATGATGTTGCAAAAAAGTAGGTCAGAGGACCATTAAGAGTAAAAAGGAGACGTACACACAAATTCCCCCGAAAAAAAAACGACTAAAATTGCACATGTGTGCCTGCAATACAAAAAAAGTTAAGACGTGTTGTATACAGCTGAACATAAAAAAAACACAAAAGAAATGAACGGATGAACGGATTTTTTTTTGCTTTCATTATTTTGCCTTTGTTTTTTTTCTTTTGTTGTTGCTGCTGCTGATGATGATAAGGTTGCCAGCTACAATGTTACGTGCCTAAAACATGGACTGTGATGTTGCGTAATGCGATAATATGAAATGAAGCATTTCGGATTATTGCTTATGATTATTATTATTATTATATTTTTCTCTCTATTTTTTTGTAGTTCTGTTTGCACTTGCCTTCACAGGAGCTATTTCCGACAAGTTTGAAGCCATGCTTGCATTCACAATAGAAACTGGCAGCAGTATCCACGCAAATCTCAAGACATCCACCATTCCCCACGGCACACTCGTTGACGCCACACTTGTCCTTTGGCTCATCCGCCCAGTTACCGCAGTCTACACAAAAAAAGAAATTTAAATCAGCGTTGCGAACGCAAAACATGGACTAATGCTAACATAACAATATAACTAGTTTCATATAATATGTATATGCATACCATTTTTCTGGTCGCAAACCTTGTCAAGTGGGATACAGGAGGAGCCACAGTCAAACTCTGTCTTATGGTTACACCCCGAGCCGATAATTCTCGTGCCGTTCCCAAGTGCTCCATCGGGACCGTACAGAGCTACATACACACACACAAAAGAAATGAGTTAAGTAGGTATGGTATATGTTAAGTAAAAAAAAGAAAGGAAATACAAAAGATGTAACAAGAAAAGGATTCGAGAACTTGCTTTACTTTTGATACTACAAAACTACTTGTATACATATAGTTTAACTTGCTAATGGCAACAATGCTCATAATAGTAGCAATAATAATAATAATAACGGAGATGGTGGTAGTAGATGGAGAAAAACGACAAGACATTGTGAAGTTCACACGATACGAATTGTGCTTCATAAATCCAACAAGAAGAAGAAGAAGAGGAGAGAATGGAATGAGAAAACGAGAATGAACTGCCTTTCTGTACAATACGCTCGTGCAGTAACCAACAAATATTACAGTGTCCACCGTAATGGCCACTAGATAAAATGTGCGAGATAGCAGAGAGGAGAACGAAGGAAGGACTTTGGAAACTGTACTAGTTTTAGGGTAGTTGGTTTGCTGCAGGGTTGGATAAGGGAGGTGTGAGGAAAATGAGCGGCTGCTGGTGTGCTAATGTGCTCCAGCGTGCCAGAAAGAGAGTCCCTTGTCATGATTGATAGGCTACGCGGCCATTGTTCCTTGCTTGCCGCTTGACACATGATATGGGCTCTAGTGATAAAGGGCCCCTTGCCAAAAAACGACACACACAAAAGGGTCTCTCACTCTCTCCTCTTCTTCTTTTTTCTCTTGAAAAAAAAAGTCCAAGGATACTTTACTATATATAGAGCATAATACATGATGCTGAATTCCCATTCTAGCTTTCTTCTCCAAACATATCCTCACCACCACTACTACCACCACCACCAATACATTATCATTTGCTATGCACCACCATGTATTTATTTTTTTGCTTCTTTTTATACAAAGAAGCGTTAAATCTTGTACTTGTCTTGTAATACGTGGCCATGATAATAATATTGAAAAAATAAATAAATTGGGAACAGGCAAAAGTTTTTTTTAGTACGCTTCTGGTGCTTTACGATAATAAATATGGATGAAGAATAACACACAGGATATTTGTTAGTTTGCTTTTTTTCTGTATTTACAGCAGTTTTCCTCGTCACTCCCATCTGAACACTCTGGACTGCCTGAACACTGCAAATGACCGGGAATACACTCGAGACTCCTACATTGGAACTGGTCTGGTCTGCAGTTGACGTGCTGACAATGCGCTTCATCTTCATCGGAACCATCGGGACAGTCTTGATCATTATCACAAACCCTGTGGAAAAATATTGAATAATGTATTATATGTGTGTGCATCATCATCATCATATAGAACAAACTTATTATTTATGCAATCCGTCATAATAATGGAAAGCAGTGTTGTGAGTGTGTGCATTTGTCATCCCATCAATCTTTCTTTTCATTTTTATGAAGAAAAAAAATGGAATGAAATGAAAAAAAAAGATTACAAAATACTGACACGGAGCACAAAGTGCAAGTATCTCTTACCAAGAACTGTGAATGCAGGTAATACGATCTCCACACTCGAATTCTTGCTTGCTACAACGGGAAGTTACATTAGCATGATCGGAAGAGCAGCCCTTTTCATCACTCCCATC
Organism: Zhuqinia jingwanae; assembly: GCA_027744095.1. NCBI lineage: Eukaryota > Metazoa > Arthropoda > Collembola > Entomobryomorpha > Paronellidae > Zhuqinia > Zhuqinia jingwanae. The sequence continues at coordinate 279 of JAHZNC010003862.1, read as the reverse complement.
TGAATAATAATAATAGCAAAACAACGAAAATTTCAAACCCACATGCAACACATTAGTAAAACCCTAAAATGAATTATTAATAACAAATTTAGTATGAAAAAATATTTATATATTTGAGTTTCATACCTGCGCAATCATATTCACCATCACAGCGCCACGTTGCCAAAATACAACTCGAATCATTTTTGCACATGAAATCCTTTCCGGGGGTGCAACTTCTCGGGGGACAGTGTTCTTCGTCCGAATTATCTGTGCAGTCATTATTACTGTCACATACCC
>JAHZNC010003861.1:0-34811 GCA_027744095.1 Zhuqinia jingwanae | reverse complement strand
TTTTTTTGTGTGTTAATTTATTTTTGTAGGGAGCACTTTCAACGTCTAGAACTGGAGTTATCCCATCGACGCTTTTTGTACGAGGAGCAGGGACCCACCACACAGCTCAGTTTTTCTGCTCAGCCACATTTACCAGAGGAAGGGCCCCCACCGGCATACGATGCATTGTACCCTTCCCCACCTGGAAAGAACTGATATTATAGCCCTTCAAGTTATAATAATAGTTGATTAGGTATTTTATATACTTCTGTATTTTTGCCTGCTAATATGCATATATAATTGTCAGTGTGCGTGTTTTGTTTAATAGTGAGTTGTGATGTGAGTGGGTGCAGTAGTGCGAGCTCATTAAGTATGCATATAAAAATGATTATGCGCTATCATGATGATAGCAATCAACATCAGCACACACACCAATCAAACCCAGTATAGTGATCTCATTAGCTTATAAGTTGAAGCAAAAGAAACGTACACATAATTTACAATTCCACGACGAGTTCTTTTAAATATTTTTTTTTTGATATATACATATATATTAAGTTGTTATAAGTAGTAGTAGTAGTAGTATTATATTATTGAGTGTTTTCGTTGTTTGTATAAATGTATGGTTTCATACTAGCGTGGAGGATGTAATGAGAAGAAATCCTATTTTGTTGAATAAATTGCCCGCGGTAAAAGTTTTTATCGTTACGATCATGCCTATTAGTAAAATTATACGACTCTTTTCTCTTGATTTCTTCACTTTTGCCCCAGTTTAGTATTATTATTTGTCAAAGGGGGAAAAAAAGAAAGGAGAGTGCAGACAAGGCCACACAATTAGAATATCACGGTAGCGTACCAGATCAGTCGGCAATTTCATCACCCATTCATTTTACACCACCATCACCGCCACCACTACCAATTCACTCTTCACTCCATTCCACTTTTAATCAAGCAGAGAGAGAGAAGCCAAATATAAAATACCAAGTCAAGCAAAGTAAAACAGATCCGCTAGACAGAGAGAGAGAGCGACAGAATTGAAGCAGAAGAAGTGGGGGAGACCTACCTACCCGTGTCTCCTTTCACAAAAAAAAACCAGCTTTTCTTTTTTACTCTACTCTCCTAGTTTTTTTTATGCGACTCAAATTATTATTGTAGCTCATCATCATCTCTCCATCCATTTTACTACATTACCTTTACACATTTCAGTCGCAAATTCCTCTTTGCATTTTTCTCTCTCTTGAGTACATTAATTTTGTTTGTGTAGTTACTAAATTGAGTTTTTACGATGCATTAGCCTCGTTTCCTACAAACTTCATTTACTTGGATTGGGTCACCGGCAGCACGAAACGAAAAGAAGAAACAGAAAATATTTTTGAATACTTTTTTTTGTCTCGTGGTTTCTTTTATGAATCTCTTATCGTCATCATCGTAACATCATATACCTTTTTTTAGCTCCGTGTCTTCCCTTGCCCCTCCTTCTTCTCTGTTTTCAACGATTTTGCATGCATTTTATTGTACATGAACAAAATCCAAAACCACTTGGATTGCTACATGACTAGTTTTTAATGTGCCGGGCTGTCATCATCATCATCATACTCGTCTTCTTTTACTTTACTCCATTATCATGGTATATCGTGCTTTGATCACTGATCATCATCATCATCATCAGCAGTATCAAACTTCATGCGAGAATCATTTACTATGCTCTTTAATTAAAAGTCATTTTGTCAAACCGTCTGTGACCGTGTCATGTTGCTGGTTTTTGTTATACTACAGCTCGTAGTAGTAGTCATAATTATTATCATCATGTCGTATGCATGTTCTTCCTCACTTAACTTTAATATGCATTTCACATAACAAACAGCAACGTTTAGTACAAGAACAACAAGCCGCGTGGCAATGTTTATTATCTTTGATACCTTGTTATGTGCTAACCGTGCCGATATATACTATATTAGTACACACAACAACTTTGTCTTGGTTTTACTGCGAAAAAATAAAAAAAATTATACCGTCATGTCATCAACCGCGTGTCTCTTTCTGTATTTTTTCTCTCATCACAGCAAAAGCAAAACTCTCCTTTTTTTATTCTTGTACTTATATTGCTACACAATACTACAATTTTTCCTCTCTCTCAATTTCTCCCATCCCATCCTGCCTCCATTAACACAGTTACGACACCACCACAAAAGTCAGTATAACTTCATCATGATCATTATCATGATTACAGTCATCGTCACACAGTCCCATCGTACCAATTTTAATCGAAAGAGAGAGAAATAGGATACTGCCTAAAAGTTGTTGCCTGTCCATAAATAAAGGCAAAACTATGTACATAAAGTACAGAGTACCTACTTGACTATAACTAACTTGACTTGTGTGTGTATATATTATTATATGTCGTGTCTTGGTGCAATCACCATTTCATTATTATTATTATTACAGTATTTTTATAATCGTGCGGACTTGATCAGGCTCATCTTTTACCACGACCACGATGATAATGCAATGATACGTATGATGATGAAGAGACGATATGAACGACTTTTATCGAGGAATAATAATAAGGCTCTCCGCACCCCTGCATATCGTCGTCGTCCAAATGCCAAAGTTCTCACGGTCAGTTTTATATGAGCATATGAAATCAAAGCCATGTTTTAATTTTTTTCAGAACGTATACTATTGACTAGAGAGAGAACATGCAGAACTATTATGAATAATTTATTTTTCAGCTGTGTTTTTAAGAAGGATCAAGAAAGACCAAAAAGTGTCTGTGTGTGTGTGTACTTTAATGCATATGGTAATAATCCACGTGGCTGCAGTGTAAAAACTTTTTTTTCATCACATTTTTATATACTCGTCATAATCAACACACACACACCACTCATCGAATGTGGATGCAGAGAAAGTGAGGTTACGCAAAGCTTGATGGATGTATGTATGCGAGTGATGTGAGCTGCAGAAAATACGTTCCATAAATCATGACACGACGACTTGAGCTCATACCCGCATTATTAGGATTAAGACTTAATAAAACATTACATGAACAAAAAAAATCACAAGGATATTTTTTTTATCTTTTTCAAGTGAATCTTACGCTTGACTTAAATACATTAAAAGATTTAGCAGATTACATCAAAGAACATAGAGAGAGGAAAAAAACGAGAAAAAAAAATTTAATGCGCCTTGTGGCATAGTAGGTCTGCCATTCTCCACTCAATTCATGTAAATGCAATAATAATAACAAGCATATACCCATATATTTTATGTTGTTGTAGACTTTTGGTATTATTGGTATGCAAAAATAATATGGCAAGAATATGATAATGTGCTAAATCCTAGTAATGACAATAAAGTTATAAAAAAGGACCTTTGTATTAAAAACCAAAAATTCCTGATGATTATTTTTATTTTTAAAAAATTTATAATACACGGTAATATAGGGTTTTCGATTAAGCTAACTTTCGTTGTAAATTGGAAACAAAAACTGGATTGGATTTTTTTTGGATAGTAGGTGACCTGGGCTTACAAAAAATTCTTGCCATTACCGGCGTTCGAATGGACGTCAGATTGAATACAAGTCCTAATGGATAAATTGTGAATTTTTTTTGCGGTCCTTAATAATACACACTCTTTGTCGGAAATGGAAGAGACAAGACTGAGACTGACACTGATATATGACATCGTCATCATCACCGTCCTCAAAATCAACATCAAGTAAAAAAAAATTCAAATGATATTACATACTTTGCTTACCTACTACTACTATACCTTTTGTACGGTTTTTTTACTCCACGAAGGCACACACACACACACATTTACTCATATTTTTTTTAAAAATACAAGCTTCGTCGTGTGTTTGCGTTCTGTTGTGTTGCCTGTTGTTGCTGTCGAACAAGGCATGTAATAATTAAAAGGGAACCATTTAAAACTTATTCACACTGTCAATTTAGCTAAGTGCCTTGTGATTTATTACAGCCATAATTGAAAGAGTTGTTGTAGCTGTATTTACTCTATAATTTATTTACCGAAGGGGAAATTTTTTTTTCTCGAGTATAAAAAGTCTAAAGTATAAGCAAAGCTTTAATATTATTAACAATATTTTTGAAGAAAAAAAATAGTCATGTACGTAGTAGTAGTTCGTCAAAGAACAAAAAAAAGTGTGCGCACACACATATATATATTGTTTGTGTGTGTGTTAAATATATATTATGTCATGTCATGTCAAAGTGAAAAACGACTATGACTCTACTATATAATAATTTGCATGTAAAGTGATGCACTTTGTTCTCTTTCTGTTCAAAATACATACATACCTCCTAAATAGCATTTACTTTTATGCATAATATATATATATATTTTTATATAAACATCATAATGTCTTGTGTCCATATTACTATTCCGAACAATCTTTATTTTGCATAATATCAAGTGTGTATTTCATCATCATCAACATCATCATAACATTTCACACAAGCATTTTAATGTAGGTAATTTGAGATTTTATTATATTCCCCTTATCTTTTTTTTCTGAAAATCTTGTCTCATCATCAACCCAGCGTTTTTATTGCACTTTTTTTCTTTTTTTCTTTTTCTTCACAACATAAAAATTCCCAACCAAACAGCCAGCACCAGAGCAATAAGATGTTAAAAAAATGTAAGTGGTATGTGGTATACTTGTGTGCTTGGCTGGCTAAATAAAAATGTCATTTTCGACTGGATGTGCGTGTGTCACAATAACAGCATAAATCCCCAAGATGACTTTTTAAAATACAATGCAATTGTTCATTCATTTGTGTAATAGTAATTAACCAACATAAAAAAACAGAGATTGCACATGTATATTATGCTGTAGTGATGATATATAAATGAAGACAATTTCTACAACGAGATTTACACACACACATTTCTCTGACATTTTATTCTTAAATATATGACATGTCACCTCTTGTTTTAAATCATCATGGGCTAAAAAAATATGTCTTATCCATCATCCCCATATACAAAAAAGACACAAAATACCAAACAAAATCATGTTTCATTAAAAAATACATGCAACAAATATCATCTCTCTCTCTCTCGTTATTAAATAAGGAGCATGATAATAATAATAATAATAATACTTTGTACCAACTTGTCCTTATCTGTTGTGACTTGTGAGAAGACTTGAGTGAAAATAATTTACAAACAGAACAACGCCTTCCTTCCCTGCCATCATGTTTGCCTTCTTAAGAATAAATCTCCTGCCAGCATACCAGGAACGACTCAACTGGAACAATACTTCATGGTCCATGATTATGCTGACGCTGCTGTAATAACAGTTGGATGAAACCGAAGAAAGAAAGATTTCTTAAATTACATACATATGTGTGCGATGTACAGATAGTGGTGTGGTGGTGAGTGACTGAATTGATGCTCTTCTCGAAAGGAGGATTATAAATATAAAAAAAGAAACAAGATTTTTTTTCTTCTTCGGGTGGATATATACATAAATATGTGAGGTTGCTGAAGATGGATATATACATATATTTACTTCTATTTTTCTTCTTCTTCTGGTTTCCTTTTAAACTTTATTATGGTAAGCAGCAAGCGAGCAAAACAGCATATGTGTATTAAAAAAGGAAAAACACCGTTTTTGTCTTTTCTCAAGTTTCACTTGAAAGAACTCCTTTGTAACTTTATAGTTTGGTTATTATAATGTTGCGTTTAATATGCCCGTGTGTGCGTACGCAAGTTGCACACACACACACACAGGTTTTACCAAAAAATCTATTATGGCATACCACCAGCACCAACACCACTATGATGATGATCATGATCATCAAGCATTATCTTGACGATGATGATGATGAGTGTAGTATTCATTCTTCCAATGTCTTTTACAATTCAAAGACGCATTTAGCATGTAAACATGCTTCACAAACAAAAGACAAGCCTTCTTCACTTTCATGTTATTTTTTTTTGCTATATACGCACTTAAGCTGCTGCTGTCTGCGTTGTTGCCTATAATAGGCTTTTCATTCTTCTTCTCTTCTCCAGCCTTTTGCCTGACATTTACAAATCGTGCTCACGGAAATGGAACGTAATTATTCCAAAGAGTCAAGTCAAGAAAGAGTAGCAAAATAATAGAAAAAAATAGAAACTTTCTTGTCCTCTCCGCTAATACCAGCTTGTCCTTCTGCTCCTGCTTTTTTCTGGCCATAATGTGCTCCTGTTGCAAGAGTTGATACTGATGATGATGGTGGTGGTCGTAAGAAGGCTTCCGACAGAAAAGGAAAAAGAAGTGCATCATTGAGCGAGCCCACATAATAATGCTGCTATATCATTACCATGTAGAATTATAATCATCATCGTCATCATGATCATCAACATGACCATCAAAGACTTCCATGCTTGAACTCATCATCATTTCCATCTCCTCCTTAATTTTTTTTCTCCTTTCTACAAGTTTTCAAAAAAGACGAAGAAGAATGATGGAGTACAAACAGCCGCTATGTTATTTTCTTGCTCCATGACGGTGGTGGTTGGGAGTAGTAGCATCAGCGGCTTTATTATCACCGCTTCGCTCCCTCTCCCTCTCTCTCTCTCTCGTCTTTGTTCACCCAAAGAAGTCACATCCATACATAAATTCTGTATCTCCCAGTCAAGTCAAGTGAAAAGGGAAACAAAAACGGGCTTCTTCTCTCATTTAGCTAAAAAATCAACCTCGAAAAAAGTGGATAGTCAGAAGAGCGAACAAAAAAAACATGCCCACATTATTTCATTCTATTTAAAATAGAAAATAGCAGAGGACCAACAACGACTTCTCTATTTTCCCCTTTTTTGGACGGTCACGTTATTTTTCAAGTTGAAGCATGGTAGGAGGTTCCGGTATATATTTTTTGCATGGTTGACAGGAAAGGAAGACGGAGGGAAAAAACGAGCACCGGTCCCCACCTCAGCGGCATCATGGCCCTACTATGCCCATCAGCAGCAGTCTACTCAACCACCATCATAGTAGCTATATCAGGAGTAAAAAAACAACGTTAACCATCAAATGTAACTAAATTTCTAGTAAAGTAAAGCCAAAGTGACATGACAGAAGATCGGCAAGAGTCTAGGTAAACTTTTTTGCAGCAGCAGCAAGCTAAATAATAACTTTTGTTCAATGCTGAAATATTTGCAGGCATGCTAGTATTTTATACATATGCGAAGAGTGTTGTTAAACGTTCTCCTTTATTAGCCCTTTTCTCTTGAAAGAAAAAAATTGCGCGTAGCTAGTTGTATATTGACTATATATAAGAGAGCTGTGTGTGGAGTAATATAGTCGATTATAAGTAACATTTCCCATTTCCATTTAATTTCCATTAGAAGAGAAGAGCCAAAAATGTGTAAGACCAAAATCAAAAGAGAAAAACCACATTGACTCTCATTGCCTACCATCATCATCGTCGTCATTTTGAGCGTTGCCATTGTCGTGATGAGAAATACTATCTTTTACGCCATTCTCTGGCTCACTTTTCTGCGACTCTGACTTCTGCCGACATTTCTCTCTTTTTCCTGACATTAGTGTGGTTTTTTCTCTATGTTCTCGCTTCTCTCTGCTTTCAGCTCCACTCTACCAACTAAAAACCCCAAAAACCACAAAAAAGAGCTAGCTGTTCCATTCAATCTTCCCAACTTCATCACTTTTGCTCTCCAAGCGCAACCTTTACAAACAGACACATACACGTATTACCTACAATACACGTATAATATATAGCGTAACATATATCAACATCATCAGAGAAACTGAACTCCGACTTCTTCAGGCAAAATTCACTTCACCTCAGCAGCTCACACAGTACAAGTCAACCAAGTCGAAAAAGTCCAACAAGCTATCATTATTATTACCACTGCAAGCTTCACCGACTCCGGTTCTTCTCTGCACTTCCACTTTTTTTTGGAGCTGATTATTATTATGCGATGCCACGATGACGATGATAGGAAGATTATAACCTTTTGTGAGTACAACACACGCATACATGAGAATGATAATGCCCAAAAAGAAATGGAAATTGAGCCTAAGAGACCAATAATAATCATCATCATCATCATCATCATATAAACCTGCTTAAAATGGCAATACCATAGTCATCATTATCTTCATCATCCTCATGATAATAAGTGAAGTGAACCACTACACTACTGTGTAAAAAAACACTGTACAAAATACAAAAGCAAGTTATAGTTTTCAAAAAGAAACAAAAAAAAAAGACAAGTGGATGTGTGTGATGCTGATGGTAGCAGCAGCAGCATGCATAGTAGTAACAAGAATCTATATTATAGAGCTTTGTTCCATGTACTCACTATCATTTTACCTGCTATATATTATTTTACCTGTGTGTACAGGTAACTTTTTGTGTTTTTTTTAATGGCATGTCCTTATCATGCCAAAAAGTTTACCGTCAGTGTTTTGTCACGTATCATATATGCGCTATTATGTTATGTTCGCTGATACACATCATCATACCTTGTTACCTTGTAGCATATAAAAAATACGCAGCAGCACCAGCAGAAGCAGAAGCGTCCATCCAAACATGCACAAGGAATAAAAAGAAAATCCAAAGTAAAATGCTGTAAATACAACGTTATTGCGGCTCTCTCCCTCCGGCTCCTCCGCCGCACAAATATCTATTCTCTGCACACCACCACACCACCACCACCAGCCTAATAAGTAATAACAATAAGTAATAGCATTTTATCATTGTACACACAGTTTGTTGGGTTTTGCGTTATTGTTACGTAGTACTAGTATAATATGTGTATATATTCATATATGTACCTACATATTATGTGTCTCATATGATATGGCTCTATATTATACTTTGTACAAATCTATATGGCTTGTATTTTTATGATGCCTAATGAAACTGCGAATTGAAGCATGTAAAAAAGTTTTCTCGCAATCACATTGAGAATCAACCCTCTTTGCTTTCAGAGAGACGACCTATAAGCTCTCTGCAACATTACTATTCATAACATTAACACTAATAATCTTATTATTATACAAAAAGCAAAGCGCTGTTTCACTCTTATTTTATCCTCATCAACATCGTCATCTTGTCATTATCATTATTATCTTGTATATATCTACCTACACACACACACAACAACAACAACAACAACAAAATGTAATGAAAGTACATGAATTCCGCTATACTCATAACGTATTTTGTTCTCTCTCTCTCTCTCTACCTCGCTGTTTTGTCTCTAGACTAGTGTTGATGATGATGCATTTATTCTCTTGCTTTGCACTGTTAGTAAATGTAATGTATGTTGAGGTAAAATGGATTTCATACAATGAAAAAGAGTTTTACTTCTTTTTCAAAACTTTTACATCTATGCATATACATATTTTGCCACCATGAACGGACTTTGACTTTGGCGTGGCTAACTAGAAACTAAATTATGGACTCTTTTAGTATACTATTATGGATATTAAAATATATATAAACCAATATCCATAATAGTATATAATAATCATCATAATAGAAAAGTACAATGGCAATCACAATCAGATATAATGTGTGTTTAGAACGGACTTTGTGTGTGTGAGCTGAGCAGAAGAGAGAGAAATGAATAAAAAGGAAACTTATGCTTTTTGCTTTGCTGCTCCTGGCTGGTGGTGGAAAAACAAAAGGAAAGGAAGAAACTCTCTTTTGAAAAACATAGAGCTACCCCTTTTATTGGGCTCCTCGCGCTGCATTGCATATTATTGCATGCCATTCCGTTGCCTTTGATGATGCCCACACGACTCGAGCTCTCCTGCAAACGAAAATGTCTTTTCTTTTTTTTCTGTTTTTTAAAAACTATATACATACCAGAATGAGAGGGAGAGAGAGAGAGAGAGAGAGGGACCATATAATATCCGTAACCGTACAATGCCAGAGTAAATAGCGTAATATCGTGGGGAACAACAACTGATGATGATGGTAAATGGCGATAGTATGGCGAGTTGATTACTAATATATTACATTACATTACTTACTGCCAGAAAAGAGTTACTGTTCCTACCAGCAGCGACTTGACTCTGCTGCTGCAGCACCATTTTGTGCACTTGATTACAAACATTATTTACTATATCGACCATAAATTTTCAGCAGTAGCTGAGCAGTACTACTTGTTCATATATAAATATGTCTGTATATGACATAGAAAGTGTTATATGCTTTCAGATATTATGTCGAGTTGAAATATTTTTTTGATTTGACTTTGGTAAATAACTTGGGCAGTTTAGCAAGCAGGAGCAGAGATCTGTCTTGTGTTTTTGTTGTGTAATCAAAAGTGTTGGGGTGGAAGGGAAAGAGAAGTTATTGTACAAAAAAATGACATAAAAAGAGATCAAGAGTCATGATGATGATCATCATCATCAAAATCAACACCATATTATATTAAAACAGTGTTACTTGTCGTAGTAGTAATTTATACGGTATCATCGTCGTCGGGAAGAGAACAACAATAACAAACAAACAACAAGAGAGACCAAAGCAGCAGTAGCACCAAAACTCATTTATCATATTGCTCTGTGTTGTGACTCTTTTGTGACGGTGGTGGTGGTGACGCGCAGAGGTGGTTGGTGGTGGTGGTGGATGTTTTCTTCTGTTGTGGTGCGGTGGTGGTGAGTGCCCACTACTCCAACTTGAACAGCAACAACAACAACCAGAAGCAAGCAAGCAAGCAAAGCTCCAATTTTCTTTGTATGTATAATATATATAACGGCAGCACATAACGAAATCATATTATAGCCTTTCTCATCGTCATCATCATGATCATCAACGTCGTCGTGATCAAATAGAATACATTAAATTATTGCCATATTACACAATTCGCAAGAATTGCAATCACGACAGCCACGAAAGTCTAGTAGCAGTAGTATAGTAGCAGTAAATAGTGAGTTTGGTAACTTTAACTTTATAGCAGAGGAGAGACTACACACTGACTCTTGGGAGGACTCTATATAGTGACTTGATTACCACCGCTGCGTTGCTGCTGCTGCGTATTTGCTTTTTATGTATTTACCAATGCGGAAAGTTTTTTTCCTGGTTTGTTCGAAAGGAGAATTCCTGGAAGGGAAAAAATATATATAAAAACACTGTCAACTAGTTAGCAGCAGTAGAAATATCTACAACAAAACTTCACATTTCATACATACATACATACTCTACATACAAACATACACTAGTCCTATTTTTCATGCCACATTTTGTGATATATGCATGGTGTTTTGACGTACTTAACTATCCGAGTTTTTGTTTGACTTATTAACTGGCTGGAGGAGGAGGAGGTCCTCCTCAGGAGGAAGAAGAAGAAGAAAAAAACGTGGTGTGTCGTGTGTGTCATATTGATATATGTATTTTATGATACTCTGCTACAACAGTACTAAATGTGATATGTGATGCACACATGCATATGAGAAACACGACAGGTTTAACTAAGGCAAACAAGCTCCTTTTGTCTTCCTTTCTCCTTCTTGGTCTTTTACTCTGTTTGTTTTATTCATGCACACCTGTCCGTCACATCTCAATTTTCAACGGCACCAACAGCAGCAGTGTTGAGCATCATCATCATCATAATACGACTCCGACCATACTACCAACCAAGAGCAGCTTACAAGAAACACATGCCAAAATGGGACTGGTGTAAATTAAGCAAAAAAGCTATATAATATACATTAGAATTATTATTATGTGATATGTGTGTTTTACGTTTTGGTACATGCACACACACACGAAATAAAGCAATATTGCCTGTGCTTTTATATATGTGCTTCTACTACACCAACATCAAGAGCAGCAGCAGCGTCAAGACAAGTCAACTGAGCTTGACTTGTCACCATTGTCGTTCTCGTTGTGCGGAATAATAATATGAAAAAGTGAGAAAAGGAGCTGGAGAAAAAGAAGAGGAAGAAGAAGAAGAGGAAGCAAAAATAGAAAAAAAGACAGAATTTTGTGTTTTGTTAAGGTTGACTGTTACATGAGAAACATCGAAGCAAAAGAGTTAAAGAAATGGAGTAAATGGTACATTTTGTGGTTTATGTAGTAAAATAAAAAGTATTAAAAAAAAGGAAAAAGAGAGGAAAAGAGTGAAGCACAGGCAGTCGTCAGGAGCTCTAAGAATTTAAAGGGCTCATGTTTCATTCATGGACTCGACAGCCTCAAGCAGCTTTTTGTACAACAAGCAGGAGCAGGAGCAGCAGCAACACCAAATCTTTTTTCCATACTTGGCTCGGTTGTTCTGATAAGTTTTTGTCGACGAGAGGTGCATGCTGCTACTTTGTTTGTAACAACGTAAAACGTAGCAGTTTAGTTTAGTCATTGGCTACATGGTCTAGGGAGAAGAGGAAAAAGGTGCATCCAGAGCAGAGAAGAGACACAAGAGCACACGAGAAGAGTAAGAAAAGGTAAAAGCAGAGAGCACAGCAAAACTTTTTTATTTTCTTAACTTAACGTCGTCGCTGCTGCTGTTGAAGGAGGAAAAAGGGAGAGAAGAAGCGAAGCTCTTTTGTTTTTTGGAGTAGAAAAGGATTTAGCATTTCTTCATCTCCAAAAAAAAAACTTCGTGACACGAGTATTTGTGTGCAGTTTTCAGATAGGAGTAACCCAAGCGAGTGGAACGGTGGTGATGATGAGCTGAGAGAAAGACAACAGAAGCAGAGCAAGTGAAATACAAAGTAACGGTGCAGCATTTGTGGTGGTGATTAGCTTGTAGGTGGAATAATAGGCGAAGAGGTGTTTTGATGGAGTCATTCACTGGAGAATTACAATCATAACCATTTGTGTGGAAATTGCGTGGTGGTTGTAAGTGGCATTAGTGGTGATGATGTTCGCCGTGTTATTATTGTCAATTGTGTGAGTGAACATATAAGGAAACGACACCCACCACCATCATCACAACAACTACCTATACACCATAAACATTATACAAAATACAACGCACACACAAAAGAACAAGAGAGAAGAAAGCGTATTGTTGTTGGTTGTACAAATTTTTATTGTTATGATTATGAGAGAAAGAATTTTTATGTGGCAGTAGTGGTGAATAAGTGACTGTTGCTCTTGTAAAAAAAACATTATAAATTTACATGCAACATACATACGTACTAAAAAAAAAAAAAAATAGGTAGATGAGAAAAAAAATTCAACAAAATTTTTTGCATTTTAGTTTTTTATGTCATGATATCTCGTTGGTTGACATTATCGTGTGGAGAGAGTAAAGATAAAAACATGATGGCTTGCATTTCCGGGAAAGTGAGGCAAGTTTGTTGCAGCGTGTGTTTGTTTATCGTGGTTTTGGCGTTGGAGCAGCATACAATTCCATCGGTGCTTGCGCAAGATGCTACCAGCAGAGGTGAAAATGATAATAATTTTTATCTAAAGTACATAGATAAGAGGGGTAATGAATAGTTATTGTCTATTGTCGTGGTTTGTTTAGAGCAAATTATTGTTATTTTTGTTGTGTGTGTATTTATACATAGTGCCAATGGAACTTATGTCGTGGGGAGCCGGTGGTCCTAAACTAGAGCTTCAGGTTGCTGAGCCACCTTCCAAGCCATCTTTGGTTGTGCTGCTAGTGAATGACGTGCCTTGGACTGACAGCAGTTTGGGAAGGATGGCAGGAAAGTTTTCTGTTCGGGCACCTCGTGGACATGGCCTCATGGCTGTAATTCAGATTTTAAATTTGAGGTCGGAAATGACCAGAGACCTGGCCTGCAAAGACTATATCAAAGTAATTTAAAGTTCATGCAACATTTTTGACACTGATCTTGATCTCTCCTCTGCTGATTAGGAAAGAATTTAAATGTATTTTGTTTTACTGGATTAGTTTTCAGACGTGTCCAGTGGACTATCCACGCCAAATATTTGTGGGGAGCTGAAAAAGGAGAACAAGTCATTCATTCCAGATAATCTCATTGGACCACGTGTGTTCCACAGTCCATCAGGCAAAATGGACATCATATACGAGTCAGACAGAGGGCAAGAGTTGGACTCATTGTCAAACGGAGAGAGGAATGCGCAGCAAAAGTCCAGGCATGTGGTGGAAATTGTGTTCACTGCGTATTCAGGTAATCGATCAGAGCAAATTATTGCAAACACAAAATTCCAATCAATAAAGCACAACATATTGATTGCATATACCACCAAATACCGACCACTTCATCGTCTAAATATTTTACATGTAAAACCCCTCTCATTTACCCAACAGAATGTCTAATCAATACTTTTCGGGACCAAATGAAATGTGGGGACAAGTGCATTTCTCACGTGCTCAGTTGCGATGAGCACATCAACTGCGGCTTCGAGGAGGACTTTGCCTCGGACGAAGCCAACTGTCCTTACTCTGATCTTGGAAAGGATGCGGGATCGTCATCCTCATCGGGGAGACCCCCATACCTTGTCAGTTTATACTTGGGTGCAATTTCTCTTCTTCGTAATTATTGCAGCTATTGCCTTCTATCATCGTCACACGACATATCAGCGTATTAAAAACATACCCACTTGACTTGGGGTTGTGGAGGAGAATTACATAGTTTCTCCTCTTTACTCTCACCAAGAAAAAAATGGGCATGCGTTGGTGTATCTTGTTGTGCAGGCGGAGGATGAGTAGCAGCAGCAGCAGCAGCAAACATAAAAAGTATTAATTTTTATTTACTACCGACATATTATATCGTACACACACAAACACACACACATACACATATACACACAGAGTAATATAAACATAAATCTTATTGTTATCATGCGTAGAGAAAGTACTAAAAACCCTTTTTTTATGTGTCCTCTCCATTTTACTTTTAATAGCAAAAAAATACGTAGTATGTATACTGTTGACCGTACATGCATATGTATACATATATATTTGACCGCATCTGCCGCTGTTCTAGATTCTATATTAATAATTTGCAAATATAGGTATGTACTGTTTTTTTTATTACACTCCAACCCAACAAAAACCGAGTAGCCCTTCCTATTGTTCCTTCCATAAAAAGTGAGAAAGTGTTTTATTACCCTCTTCCCTTTATAATGAAATATATATGTTAAATTGTTATTATACGTTGTTATCCAATTATGCACACTTACTGTGCCATTTTATGGCGTTTTATATGCATTGTTGGAAGAATCTCTTTTCGTCATCAATGCTATGAATCATTTTGGAAAGATGTTATGTTATACCAAAGATGAATGAAAGAATAAGAAAAGAAAATGAGGAGCGCTGCCTTGTCCGGAGTGTATGTGTGTGAATTAGTAGGATATTAAAAAAAAAGCTATAAGCCCATTTTTTTTTATTCCAGAAGGTGAAATTGAAAAATATTACCAAACGAAACTAGTAATTTGATAATTTTTTGATGACTAAGTATATATATATATATATACTTGTATAATGCATGTGTGTTTATTAATCATGTATGACCATATAAATATGAATGTACAGTAATTAAGTTAATTATAACAGTTATATAATCTGTATATCACAGGAGGCTTTGACAAATTTAAAGATCTGTAATAATTATTAATACATGCAACGGTTTAATAAACAAATGTACTTCTGTATTGATGGAGATAAACAAGAGTACAAAACATGTACAACTTTTCTTATCTTCTTATTACAGTAGTGTGATAATACGATGGCTATATAAGGAATGGGTTGTTTCTCATGGCTTGTTGTTATCACCGTCTTCATCGTCGCTTCTCTCAATGATGGCGTGGTTTTTAGACCTTTGCCACGCACCACTACTGCTTGGAGAACTGATATCTTGATCATGGTGAGAGGTTGTTTCTCCTTCCCGATCCTCTGGAATGATGTCAAATGCGTCTGGTCCTCGTATGACCAAATATTTCTTGTCTTTGTAGTAGCGGCGATTTTTCATACAGTGCAAGACAAGAAGATCACAGAAAAATGTAGCCTAAAACAAAGAAAATAAGATGTGCATTTAGCAAACAATAATGTGCATTTATACAATATACAAAAAAGGAAAAGGAATGACAACTTACAAGTCCAAGTAAAGCTAATCCAGAAGCCAAATTAAGAATCAGTGGGACCAAATTAAACTTTCCAGCTTGGCCAGATACTTTCACTAGAAATTTTATTCCGAAGTTTTTAAAGAGCGTTCTTCGAGTTTCTTCGTGATATTCTGCTGTTCTGTAAGGAACATTTAATCGAAAGAAAGATTTTTTTTAAATACATAATTAGTTTAAGCGTATAATTGCTGCTGAAAATTTTAAAAGCTACCTGAAATTCCACCCTGGACTAATAAGAGCGTTTGGACTATCCATTCTCTCGAAAGAATATTTTGGTCTGCAGTACCGCAAAAAGTCCCAGTCCAAATCACAGTCCCATGTTATCTCAATCTCAAAAACGCCCCCTTTGATAGCAACCTCTGAGAAATTTTCTCCAGCTTCCTTGACTATATTACCTATTCTAAATATGGGGCAGAACGGGTCAGTTTCTGCGTTGTAAATACAGGTTTGTAGATATGTCGAGTTTGAATTCTCCAGAATGTTCCTCCGATTGTACTTTGATCCAAATTTCGTAAATTCAATTACATTCTTAATTAGAACTGTAAAGTTCTGAGCACCTTCGAGTAAAGCTTTCTTTCCGTGCCTACAACCAAAATACTTGGTGTTTAAAATACATAATATTATATACCATCTATCGCACATAAATTTGAAATTTGAAAAAGTTTAGTGATTTCTCAATATTTACATCGGCGGCTCATCATGTTCCACTGGGCACCAAGCCAGTACCTCACATGTTGACTGATTGGCCACTGTGGTACTCATCACACACCTGCCAGTGAATATTCCATTTCCTATTGCTACAGAATCTCCTCTTGTGCAGTCATTGTCACTTTTGCAGTGAGCATCCACAATAGTCGGGCTCTAGGGAGGTAAAAAAAATCTCGCATTTAATTAACATTCAGCGTACACTCCTACATTACATTTTTTTAATTCAATGATTTTACTTGCCTCGGGACATATACCCCTCGTTTGATTTGGCGTAATGACAACATTAGTGGTAATAAAAAATCCTCCGTATTCTCCGCCGGAAGTTGGAATGACATAATCTGTAGGATCCCATACTCGATTGTACAATGAACTATAACCTGCGGGAACATCTAGCTGTTTGCTTGTCACATTAGTGTACAAGATCCCTTTCACCTTAGTGGTCACTGCTGAGGAAACGGGACACGTGAGCTGATAGCCCTTTTGCCACACAATGGCATAGCCAATAATGTACGACACAATGAGGATTTGCAAGAAGCGATTAGTGATTCCGATTCGTTTGCTTTTAATGTGCACAATCTTTGGAGTGTCATACTCAAAAAATACTGATATTGTTTTCCGAAAATACTCCATAGTGTAGAATTATAAAACTGAATTGACATAAGTGCATGTGATGTAACACATTTGTATACATATGAACAAATAAAAGTGGGTGTTATTTTCTAACTTCTCTCAATCTATATTATTATATTCACAGTGTGAATTTCACACTCAGACTTATTTCCAATGGACCATTACCATTTTAAATGTAATGTGGACTTACATGGAAAGAAAGAGAATGAATCATTAGTGTCAAATTTCTATTCTTTACTGATAGCTAGTAACTTCCAACAAGACAAAGTCACATGTATGTATCACCTGTGCATGAAAGTCGGAACCTCTGATGATTGTGTACATGTATTGTTGTTCATATATCCATTACATACATATAGTACATTCCACGATATGTGTATTCAAGTACAATGAGTAGTATATGTTTGTTTTTTTACAACAACGGTCCCGTAAGCACGCAAAGTCGCAAAGTATTTATGCACGTTTTAGCTTGCAGGACGAAGCGGATGAGAAAATAGCATGGAAACAGGCAGGCAAATAATATGCAAAATTCGGAAGATCTTTCTTTTCTTTGACGATGATTTTTTTTAAATCCTCTTTTATCAGCGACCTATTATTTATTTAATCTATGGTCTTTATATAGATCACTGGAATAAGACATGCTTTAATTTTGTAACCGAATACCAACGATCCGAAGACACTCGCCCAATTCTGATTTCTAAATAGTTATAACTTCCAATTCATCTTTGCACCTCACCGTTAACGGCTAATTGAATAATCATGGGTACAATAGAACAAGATGATGCGGAAAGACATGTCAAGGAGGATCAAGAAAAAACTGATTTTGGAAAGTGGTCCATAAGATTGGCTGCGCATTCCCTTGGATGTAAGATGGACATGCCGCGGGTGGTACATACAATGTTCCAAGAGCTGGCATTACTTACGCTGATTGGAGTCGTCGCAGCAATCATGGATTTTTGTTTCTTGTATCTACCCGGAACAGAATATGACAGCAGATGCAAGTCTTTACGTACTTAAAAACCTAAAGCTTAGAAAGCGAACAAAGAATAGTTCAGTTGTCTTGGTTTTTAATAAACGTTTTATACATTTTATCCAGTTCCGTATGTATTCTTGTTTACGCTGGTGTTCACAAAAGTATTCGAGTCCTTGATCTTTGATGGGATTTGCAGTTGCTTAAAACTCCCATACCGTGAAACTTGCTCATCATACGGGATTTTTCAAAACCTCGCCATTCTGACTTCGCTATGCATTGCTGACTGGATTTGTATTTATAATGGCTCGTTTCTGTCTCATTATCTCGGGCATTATTACGGGGTTCTGTGCGACAAGATTATTGGCACATGTGCAATGGTTGCTTATGCACGACTTTTCATGAACGTTATGGTTTTCGCTATTTTCGACTATCACTGGCTTGATGGTTGGTCCAGTTCCGAAAAAGTTGCACATAAAAGCTCATCACGAGAGGACAACAATAACAACCTCGTTAAAAAAAGAAGTGATGAAAGACGACATTGACGACTGATGATGATGAGTGAATTTTAAAGCTATTGCAAAACGATTTTTTTTAAAGAATGAGACGACTATTGGCACACATCCGCAAAATATTATTGCTCCTATCCAAACATTTAAAAAAAGATACCAAACTCTGTACTAAACAACAGCATGCACTTATGTATATTAAAAACTGTTTTAGTACGTCAAATCTCCGATGGTCAATTTTTAAATGTTATTATCATAATCATTTTACATAGTTGTACGCTGCGCCAATCATATTTTTATAGCTACTAAAAATATTACGTATTATTATGTATATATGTATTATTATTTTTTACTCATGCATCATATTTCTGACTTCCGAACCCTAAAGTTTAGGTCCTAAACTCATCATTCAAATGTAACCTCTTTCTTATAATTTTTTCTCCAGAAATTGCATTTTTTGTACTTAAAAATGTCTGAAAATTAAAAAAATTATCACAAATTGCAACATTTTAGCATTATTGCATACGGTAAGTATTTTTGCTTGAAGCATGCAACGTCACAAGGTACCATTAATCAAAGATATATCTGCAAGCAAAGATATGTACCTAAAAGTTTACGCAACAATAATAAGGCAGAAAATAATGTGAATGTATTATCCATAAATACCCATTTTAACTTGCAAAATCGAATGATTCATTAAATAGTCTTCAGCCGCATCAGTTCAAGTTTATGTGCGAGCAAAGGGTATCAAAACCAATGCGTGTGCGTAATATTACTGGTATTACTTAGAATATAAAAGTTAAGCCAAGAAGGTCGGAACAGAGCACAGAATCACAATTTTGAAGTTCAACTTTCAAGGTATATGAATATGAACAAATGTAAAATGTAATGCCTTTCATGTGGTGGAGAATTGGCGAAGCGATTTTGATGCCTCGGCTGTTGGCTGTAAACTAAAATGTTTTATTGCAGTAGAAGAAAAGTACAGTCAACTGTAAAGTTTCGGTGGTGTTTGCCGTGTGTAATGTAGTGTACCAAAAGTAAAGCGTATCTTCTCCGAGTCATCATCATCATCATCTTCACATCAGACAGGTTATTCTCCCCTCTGCAGTTTTGACATTTTTGCGAAGATATTTGGACGTGTCTTTACGTTTCTTTCACTTTGGATAAGGCAAGGTAAGCACAGTCTTTTTTACAAATTTAAATTAATCCCTTTTAATATTTGAAATAAATAAATACGACTTCAAGCAATAAGAAGGGTGTTGTCAAACTCAGCAGCTCTTTTTAGTAAGATATCTTCCAGACCAAATCAGCTGCTAGGTTTTTAGTGGTGGCAAATTTGTGAAATTGTTAGTAAATTTTAATTTACATCAGTTTTAAAAACTTTGGACAATACTTCTAGAGTTCTTAAACTAGAGAATTAAACCGGTAAACAACGAACTGGAATAACATTTTACGAAAACAAACTTGTACATGCATTATTTTTATTGTTAATCAATAACAATCGATCAACATTATCGAGTGAAATGTGCATGAAATTCTGTATATAGCTTTAATAAGCAAAATGTGTAAGTTGAAACAAGGTCTTTCCCATTTCTGGTGTAGGTTATTATGTAAATGGGTTATGGTTAGTTTGGTTGAAGCACATATCAATCTTAAAGAAGTTGCGCAATGCCATTCGGCATGATCGTGCGGTAGTAAAACTACACATTATAATATGAAGATACTCTGTCCAGAAGTACATATTAACAGCCATAGTCAAGCATTTAACTTTCGTAATAACTGTAATTTATAGTCACGTTGTACATTTTTAGTCAGAATTCCCACGACCATGCAACATGCATGCAAACGTCATACGTCATCATTTCCTTTAATTGCTGGCAAATATGTGCGACCGTGTGTATAGTGTATTGCAAATCGGAATGATGGAGTTGGCTGGCAATGAGCTGAATGATACTTGTTAGATATTTTATAAACTTGAATAAAATTGACTACTTTGGTTAGTACCGTAAGTGTAATTTCAAAACTATTTTTTCTTGACTTTAAATGTACTAATAATTTTTTTACATTTGGGTTTTCTAGAAGAAAAATCTAAAGTTAAGTAGCGGCTAAACTTTGGAAACATGGGTGTTCTAGTTGGAGTGGTGTACATAATTGGAGGGATTGTGGGGCTCGTTGCAGGAGTCAAGCTATATTTTAAAGCTACTGCTGGAAAGTGCACAAGTACTCGACGACTAGAAGGACAGGTGGCAATAATCACTGGATCTAACCAAGGTTAGCTTGTGTTTATGATCAAAACATGTTTGTTTGCAAAATGTATAGGTGTTTAAAAGTTTAGTTATTTCTATGAATTTTTATTTATAATTAGGTATTGGGTACGAATCTGCGAAGGAATTGGCAAGACGAGGCGCAAAAGTTTATCTTGCATGCAGAAACCTTGAAAGTGCTGAAAAGGCCGCAGGTATTATCTTTACACAATTTTTCCACACGAGTTATTTTTCGGAAACAGAAAGTACGTACGTTTATTAAGTTGAAAACTGATATATTATTTCATAGAGAAAATAAGAAAGGAGACCAACAACAAGGATGTGATTGCTAAAAACTTAGACGTCAGCTCTTTAGTATCCATTCGCAAGTTTTGTGATGATATCCTGAAACAAGAATCTCGGTTGGACATTCTTGTCAACAATGCCGGTGTAGCTGGAATGCGTAGAAGCACGACTGATGATGGATTGGAAATCCACTTTGCTACAAATCATCTTGGACCTTTCCTTCTTACCAACATACTTCTTGGTATATGCATGCATACTCACAATTTCATGATTCATGTCATTTTGAATTTATTAATATAGTTTTATTATTCCCTCAAACTTTAGGTTTAATGAAAAAGAATGGAAGTGGTCGCATTGTTAACGTTTCTTCTGTTGCTCATACCTGGACCAAGAACTTGGATCTAGAAAATTTGAATTCAGAAAAGTATTGGGAACCGAAATTGTTGTATGCCAGGACCAAGCTTTGTAACATTCTATTCGCCAAAGAGCTTGCATTTCGATTGAAAGAGGCCGGATTGTCTGGAATCACTGCCAATGCCGTTAATCCCGGAGGCGTGAAGACTGCTATTTTCCGTCATGCCCGAAAAACATTCAAATACGTTGTAATGGTGTCTCAATTCTTCTTTAAGGTAAAAGAAAAGTCAAACTTCAAGCAAAGTTATTTTGCACAAAGAATTAATTTGTGTAACGTTTTATTCTTGTAATTCATTACATTTTGAAATAGACTCCAGAAGAAGGTGCACAGCCGACAATTCATTTGTGTGTTTCTGATGAAGTTACCGGAAAGAGTGGACTATACTGGACCGATTGCAAGGTATTTGTCAGTTAAAAGAAAATCTTGGCAATTTTTATAAAGCATCAGTCAGATATTTTTTCTCTTCTTTTTTCAGCCCTCTAAAACATCAAAGCTAGCAGAAGACGCCGAGGTTGCAAAGAAACTTTGGGAGAAGAGTGCACAATTTGTCAAATTAGCTGATTCCGAAAATCATCTGAAATAAGAGGCTTCATTAGGGCTTATGTCTCGATTTTGTCTGCTATTTCAAAGTACACATTATAACCGAGTTAACCATTGGCTTTAATGTTCAAGTGATTGCTAATTCCATGCACATCGAGTAAACAAGGCAAAATTGTTTTATTTTTCATGTGTTACAGATATTTTTGTTAATATAATTTTGGTACATAATAGGTAATGCCGTACGTATATATGTATGTATGTATGTACATGTATTCTAGTATATTCTGTTGTTGAATTGTCACTGTAATTTCTGCCAGTAATTTTACTTGAAGAGGCTCAAAGGGAAATTTATTTCTTCAAAAAATATATATAGGTATATATTCCAAGATTGATATTACTAAAATTGATTGTTATGTATTAGTTTTATGTAGGCTGCAGGTAACACGCTGGTTAGTATTTTAGTTTACCCTATTTGAATTAAATATGAAATGAATATGAAATGGAAATAAGTGCTGAATTGCCTCATTTGTTTGTATTGTGTACACCTACGCCTTACTAAACAAATACCTATTATACCAATAAATAATCTCTTATTACGTGCTCGCTCGTACCTGGGAATTCGAGAAGACGTCATCAAAGTAATTTTCCAAGCTTCATTTATCGTCATTGTGATCTCATATAGATTGAGCAAACTGCTGAGTGTATCGTATTAAATTAAAAAGAAAAGGATGACATGACAGGAATCTCAATGCATACTTTGGTGACAGACGAGTAACCATTTTATACACTGCTTGTTCAGTCACAATTTTTGGGAGCGGCCGTTTTAACGACCACGCTCACCTTTTTTTATTCCTCGTGCGTCCTGCTGAAAATGAAATTTTATCCGGAATCTCATCATCATATTTCCATTATCTATATATCAGCAATTCATTAGAAAAGAGAGGTGCGAGAAAAAGCAGTTGAATTTCGTTGATAGAAAGAAATGCTGAAATGACATATTTAATATTGACAAAAATGTTTCTTATTGAAAATGTGATAGTGGGGAAGTGTGGATGGATAATTAAGTAGGTGTTATATGGAAAACTGAATCATCCTGTTATCTAAGTTTTGCAAGTACTCAAGTCTACTTTGTCGTGTTACATCACATCATTACACACGTAATATACATACCTACATCCACTAATAGAGTTATATTATGTAGTACATAATATATAGCCTATTGTTTTACATCCATCCAACTCTAGTAACAATACACCATATAATAACGTTACAACTTTTGTCGTTTTGGTTGTATAAGACTTTAATATAGGAGTACGCTTATTTAGCTTGTTAGTGTCTAGTGTTGAATTGATTGGAAAGCAGAGGCAAAAAAAGACGGATTTTGTTGTACACATCGGAGCGGAGCATATGGACAACATGCTTTTAGGTATTCTTATAAGATTACTTATGTATATACCTTTTTATAGGGAACATCAGCAGCTGCTACAAGTCCTCGTCTCTATCTCCTCACTCACTACTTCACACATAAAAGAGCAGAAGAAAGAAGAACACAACTCAATTTTATGGTTCACTATTTTATGTAATGTACATAAATACACAATATATTATATTTCTCTTTCTCATGCAGGTTCACATTTTCAGATTATATTTATAAAGTTGAAAGTAAGTATGTATAACATCATGAGCAGAATCATCACATCTGTGAAACGTATGCAAGTGTGTAAATGTGTAACAATAAAATATGTCTGCATAAAAATTGTATGAATCTCACTCTGTCTATAGGTATTTTATGCTTGATGCATGTATATCCGTTTTTCGACTTTTACACTCACTATTATCATCACATCACAAAACATGCCTAGCATTCACTCTTCACTCACCAGCCAGTCACTGTAAAAAAATGCACAAACAGCTATACACATTCAATTTTTTTTGTACTTGTCTGCTGTTGAGTCAAGAAGAACAGAGCACAAGTGGATTGCCAGGGATGACGATAATGTGATGGAGTAATAAGAGGTTGATTCGGTTCTCTCATTATAAAATCTAGATTAATATCTTCTTTGACTGTTGATGAAATTCAAGTCGAGTCAGTCGTAAAAGTGGACACAAAAAAATTTTCAAAGTTATTCTCATTTAAATTTACGGACCAATGATCATCACTATTACAATAACATCATTGTCATCTTATAGTAGATTATAAAAAAAGGCGAGCATCCTGCTCGCTGGTCCATTTTTTCTCTCTGCACATATTTGAGACGAGAATGGAAAGCACAACGGCAAAAAGTAGAAAAATTTGACAAGTGTGTGTGTGTGTATGTTGGTATGTACATCAGTTTGTTGCTGCGAAGTAAAGTGACATGACATGAAAAAAGAACAAGACAGAAAAGGACGACGAAGACATCAAGAAGCAAGAAACCACTGTTACTGGTGTCGTCGTTGTTGTCGTCACCAAGATGAATTTCATACCGGAACTAGAACAAGTAATAAACCAGCTTGAGCGTGGAACAGTGGTCACAAAATTTTTCCTGAGAAAAAGGCCAGAAAAGAGGTCATTGTCAATACGCCGGGAAACAAGGCAGATAATATGGCACCGAGCTGGTGCAGGAGACACGAGAAGTAGTGTGAGCAGTGGTGGTGGAGGAAGTGGTCATCATGGTGGAGCAGTCGGTGGAGGTGGACCACCTGGTCATCATCATCATCATCACCATCATGGAGGGAGTATTGGGAGTGGAGGGAGCAGTGGATCGTTGTCTTTACGTTCCACTTCTGAAGGTGCTGTGGACATTCGAGAGATCAAGTTGGTGAGACCAGGTAAATCTAGCAAAGATTTTGACCGATGGCCTGATGATCACAAAAGGCACGATGCTGGCAAGTGCCTGGTTATCTTTTACGGATGCGAGTTCCGGCTCAGAACGTTATCATTGGCTGCAATTTCTGAAAAGGAAAGTGACATGTGGATCCGAGGCCTAAATTTTCTCATTGCGGACACGGCAAACATTCCATATCCTCTTCAGTTGAACATGTGGTTGAGGAAGGAGTTCTACGCAATGGAAAATTCCAGAGGCAACATTACTCTCAAAGAACTGAAATCATTTTTGCCCCGGGTTAACTGTAAAATGTCAACAAGTAGGTTGAGGGATGTGTTTCAAAGTGTGGACACAAGAAAGTCGGGAGAAATCGGATTTGATGACTTTGCAGCCTTGTTCCATGATCAGTTGGTGCACGACAGGAGTCTGTTTGATGAGTATTTCGCCGAAAAGTATTCTACGAATAGAAACTTGATGAGTACAAGGGAATTTGAGAATTTCCTCGAGACCGAGCAGAAGGAGGAGGTGGTAGATGTATGTGCTGTGATTAGGGACTATTTACAGGATCCACTTAGGGACGTTCAGCAGCCGGAATTGACTGTCCCCGAGGTATGATGTGATGATGCAAAATACACATATTATAATATATGTTCTCATACCTAAATATACAATGGGTACATGAATAGGAATATAAAATGAACTCTTTTATTTACTTATTTAAAGTTTTTGGACTACTTGTACTCAAAGCAGAATGAAATATGGGATTCCAGAAATTCTTTTGCTACACAAGATATGACACGACCCTTGTCTCATTACTGGATAGCTTCCTCTCACAATACGTAAGACTATTATATAGTTATTTTTTGATTTAAAAGTTTTGAACAAAATTTTCGCCGAATTTGCATTCATGAATGAATGTGTATCTTGAAAATTTTCCAGCATGGGGCAATTGAGGAGATTCCCGCAAAGCTACCCGACGAAGTATCCAAAGAAATGGACTTGAGTAACACAATTAAAAATGGAGTGATGTACTTGAAAGATGACACTGCGTCGGAGTGGATTCCACACTTTTTCGTGCTCACTGGTACACACTTGTTGTACACGGAGATGACTTCTGATGACGACATTGCAGATGACGCTTCAGTGGTGGCAGACGATGACGACAACCAGAGTAATGATCCAGCAGCAGCCAAAAAGAAGACAAATGAGGAAGAGCTCCACTTTTCAGAAAAATGGTTTCACGGTAGGCTCAAAGGTGAACAAAAATATACACAAATACATATTTTGACCCCCTGAGATTCGGAACCAATTCTGACATATCGACAGAGAGAAAAATCTAATATTGAAATCGGTTAAGCTATTGACTGGGGAAAATTATGAAAGTTTTTAACCTATATTAAAATGTAGTATATATTTATTTATGTGTGTTTTCTGCGCAGGTGGAAGATTAGCAGCCAACGAGTTGATCCAGCAGTATTCACCACATCTAGGGGAAGGCTGCTTTTTGGTTAGAGAAAGTGAAAATTTTGTCGGTGACTTTACAATCTCGTTTTGGAGATCCGGGAGGACACATCACGCACACATTCATTCCAAATATGAGTGGGGTCAAGTGAAGTACTACCTTGTAGATTCCCTAACATTCGACAGCTTGTACAGTTTAATTACTCACTACAGATCTAATCCGATAAAGGTTAGTTATAATAAAAATGATAAATATAAAAGTATAATACATGTACATATAATAAATATATGATAAATATATGTATAATATACGATTTTAAAGGGATTGGAATTTCACGTGAAATTGGGTGAACCCGTTCCCCAACCCATGAGTCATGAAGGGAAGCCGTGGTTCCATGCAAATTTGGATAGAAATGGAGCAGAAGAGCTCCTCCGAAAAGTTCCTATTGATGGGGCATACCTTGTCAGGGCCATCTCTCATCAAGACGCTCGTTTTGCCATTTCATTCAGATTTCAAAAGACTATCAAACATTGTGTGATCAAGGAGGAAGGTCGGCTGTACATGATTGGCGCTAATAAATTTGAAAGCATATCCGACCTGATTGGCTACTACGAAAAATATCCATTTTACAAAAAGGTCCGGTTGACTCGACCGGTCAATGAGGACTTTGTACTGACATTGGGATCAAACTTTGGTGTCCTCGGGGATGATGATGTGTACACTCACACAGACTATCTGGACACCAACATGCTTTGTGCAGATGGGAACAATCTTCGTGTTAGAGCTATTTACGAGTACAACGCAAGGCGTCCAGATGAGCTCAGTTTCATGAAGGGTGATATTATTTCAAACGTGATAAAAGAGGATGAAGGATGGTGGCGAGGCACAATACTCACTCCCAGCGAAATTTTCGGAACACCTGGAGTCCTCGTCCAGGGTTGGTTCCCAGCAAACTATGTACAAGAACTGGAACCTGATGAGTTGGTGGATGAGGATGAGGAGTCGACCCCATTGGGTTCCCTGCAAAAAGGCTCGGTGGAAATGACGCTTGGTGTTCTTGTGGAACTGAACCGAAGCTCTGCGGGCGATTCTATCCCGTTCGTGATAAAGATTTTCATGGATGGAAGCAACAGTGGCGCTGCTGCCGGAAGCAGTTCATCTCCATGCATAATTCTTGGTTTAAAATCTGAGACAGATGCAAAGGAATGGTGCGACGCAATCCGAGAGACGGCTCAAAAGGCCAGTGACATGGAAAACAGAAACAAAAGGATAGAAAAGATGAATGGAATATCAAAAGAGCTCTCCACCCTCATCGTATACTGCTGCAGCGTGAATAAATTTAATTTGGAGAGAGTGCGAAGCAAAGGGAAAGTGTTCTACGAAATGTACTCCTTTCCTGAAACGGCAGCAGAGAAACAAATGTGTGGGCTAGATCGACCCTTTTTCATGCATCATCATCAAGTACAGCTAAGCAGAGTGTATCCAAAGGGCCAACGACTGGACTCGTCAAATTACAATCCGGTTCCACTTTGGAATGCAGGTTGTCAAATGGTAGCTCTCAATTATCAAACACCAGACAAACCAATGCAGCTAAATCAGGGCAAATTTCGACATAATGGAGGATGCGGCTACATTCTCCGACCAGAGTTCATGTTCAAATCTTGTGAAGAGGAATTCGCATTTGGAGCTGTGTCCGAACCCATCATCATCACATTGACCATTTTGGGTGCCAGACATTTGTCAAAGTCAGGAAGGGGCATTGTCAGTCCCTTTGTTGAAGTGGAGTTGATAGGAACTGCATCTGAAAGTAGAAAAACGAAGACAATCAGCGATAACGGGTTGAATCCTTACTGGAATGAATGCTTCGAATTTGAAGTACATTTCCCAGAGTTGTCGATGATAAGGTTTGTTGTGCAGGATGAGGATGTATTTGGAGATCCCAATTTTATTGGCCAGGCGTCATATCCGGTCACATGTTTACGGGAAGGGTATCGCAGTGTTCCACTCCAGAATGGGTACTCGGAAGAGCTGGAGCTTAGCTCCCTTCTAGTTCACTACTCTGTTAAGAGACCACCAAATTTTGTTTAAGTGTAATAAGTTTATTTTAAATCACGCATTCATTTATTATTTGCATTATTGTTTCATAAATTATTTATTTCAATTATTTGACGATTGAGTTTTGGATGACATTGACATAATATATACAAAATGAATGTGTACGAATGTAATTTTAAGTGTTTTCAAACTCGCATCTTGATGTGTATAGCTATGATTTTTGTACTCCAACAACACACACCACCACCACCACCGTCCTCGTTCCATGTGTATCTGCACATCTGTAAATTGTTCGCTATAAAAATTGACAATATTTGTAATGTATATTCAAAATTAATGGAAAGGAAAAATCTATCGTAAAAAATGATACTATTCAATTAACACAAATGATTATTTATAATATGGGATCTTAATTGTAACTTGACGTAAATTCTTGATATATTTTTCCCAAAGTTTAAAAGGATTAAGAGAGATGTGTTAAGGTATTTTTAATAAGCATATATGCTTGTGATGATTATGACTACTGCAACTGGTGTGACTTAAACAAATTTAATCAATATTATATACCACAGCATGTAATGGGGACGTCATCGTTTACATTTAAGCAAACTCATAAGTTATGGTTATGAGTCATTACCTACACTTCTGCATTTTAACCGCTTTAATCCCTTTCCTAATATACAACCCTTCTATATGCTTTCACCTTTAATACTCCACTTTCATAAGGATGCATTTTTGATATCGAAAGTCACAACAAGTATTTTTTATTGGAATGAATATAAGTAACAACTACAACAACACGTAATAACATTATTTATGAATGTAGAAATCATAAGTTTGATGGGTTTCGTACTATAATATATATGTTTACTATTGATGTTATAACTTATAACTAATGTAGAAGATGTATGTTTGTGAGTGGTTGAAAAAAAAGAGTTTTTCTAAATATTTTATTTAGGTAAAATTATTGCCATGCTTGTTGTCGCATATATATTCTATGTAAACATTCAATAAGAATGAACAACTAAGGACATACTTTTATTATTTTGTTTCAAATCTACACAGCCATCATAAAATAGCATATATGATTAATACATACACATATTATGAAATATTACAGTTTGCAATATTGCAATCAGTTTAATTTTTCAAAACTGTTTACCACTTTTAATCCCGTGTTTTAATTTAATCAGTTTTTTTTGTTTAGCCCATCATAAAGCAAAATCTAGATCGAAAAATTTTAATATCTGCACATTTTGTTTTGACAAGTTTTGAATTTACATCATTTTTTTTATCAACTATGAATCACGACTTACTTTAATATATTGACTATTTACCTTACTACCTAAATAGACTAATAGGATAATGCATGTAACTGCCCCATACACCATATGACATTAGATAGAGATTTATAATTTCACACAAAAATTAATACGAGACTCAAATTATCTAGTAAAATTCAACAACGAGAAGGATATTATTATTATTATGTATGCACAAATACTATGTATTATTTAGGTAATATACCTAATAATTTTCAATAAGTTATATGGTCTCCTCTGCTACATATAAACTAAATTATAAATGACCCATTGAGTAGCTAAATATTTTATATCAACATATACATTCTAAGCATTTTTTATAGCTTATAGCAATTTGACTAGTATTAATTATCAATATTTTATATCTGTATATATTTTTTTTTTAGAATTTCACCTGCTGAATGACAATTTAAGAAACTTAAAGCAATCCAATTTAAAATCAAAAGTGCAAAGTGCAACACGTCAAAAAAAAATTGATTTAATTTTAAATGCTATTATTAATATGAATGATGAATGAGGTGACAATTCAAATCAAATATTTTATTCTGTATGATAATAATACATATACCTACTTAAGTCATTATACACTTTATTATATGAACGATATAAGCAATCATGTTTGAACTTTTTAAACTATAAATTATATATTATTACACAAAACAGTCACTCATAAAAAATTCATACCATGTTTCGCTTTCGCACTCACACACAAACAAAAAATATATATATCATATAAATTATATGTATTATGATTAAAAAGGAAAAAAAATATATAAAAACTATTACAATGATGATAATGAATTTACCTACGCTATTTTTACTACAAAACACAAACAAAGTCTATTTCCAATATTATTATTATTAATTATTATTGTTATTATCTATAAAATAGTGATCTAATAAAAAAGGGTTACGATTTTAAATGTGATTTTTGATGTGTGCAAACCACATATACATACAATACATGTAGGAAAAAATGCAACAAATAAAAAGTTGAGCAAAGTCTATATTATAATTAGAACTTTTCATGTAATATATAATTGTTATTATTATTAAATTAGTTATGAAAATCAAAGCACCAATAAAAACTGATCAATTATATGATCGCACAATTTCAAGTCAATAAGGTTCTCTTTTTACTTATTATTTTATTAAAGTTTATTTTAAAACAGTTTATTGTTATTATTATTATTATTATACTGCTGGTTTTGTGGTATATGGAACAAAAAACACTAATTTTAAAAGAAATTACCATTAACTGTTTTTATGTTCAAGTTGAAATTGAGGAGAACAATAAAAAATGTGTTTTATTGACAAATAAATTGAATACAAAGATGCATATTAATATATCTCTTTACATGTAACATTTATTTTCATAAAATCCATTCATTTCACAATTAAAATTCACAGAAATATACAGGAACACATCATAAAATACATAAATATATATATACATATTTAATTGTTTTTGCTAGCAACTTGGAAAGAACTATGTCAAAATAGTATGTTTTTAGAATTGTAGTTTCTTATGTGAACTTTGAACTAATTTTTTTCCTTTCAAAATATTGAATAGGTACACATAACATACACCTTCTTGTGTATTGTGTAAAAATGAAACTTTTTTCGTTGAAATTACAGTAAATGTACTAAACGTTTAGACCTATTTATCAGAGTTATTATGATGCTTCTACGTTTTCTTCTTCTTCCAGTTTTCGACGTGGGGGATAGGATTTAATGCTTTAGATTGGCTGGCTAGCATATATGTTACGTGCGTCAGAGAGGAGAAAAAAAGGTCTTCTAATTTCTTTCAAGGTCAGTTAATTCCTATAGTCTAATAGTCTAATTTTAAAGAAAGCACGACGCGAAATTTGTTGAGGAGAAAGAAGCTTCTTTTTGTTGGCATTAAAAAATAAGATTTGCATTGGAAACGTGGGAGGATGTGGTTGAAGAACATGCAGCATTTATCAGCATCAGAGCAAATTTATAAACTTCTTTTTTTATGTGTTTTTTTCCATGTGATGTGATGACTATGCGTTTCTCATTTGTGTTTTGTTGATGTGATGGTATATCTTTATACAACAGGAAATAGGAGGATAGACATAGAGCCTTTTTAAGGGATGAAAATGAGAGGAGGTACCATTGGCAAGGCGTCTCCGTTTGCCCCAAAGTCTTTCGGTTCTTCATCACCATACATTGGAATAAAGTTGTCTTGGGTCACTTCATTTCGTTTGCCAAATCTATCAAAAAATAGTGAGGAAATATGGTTGTTATTAGAATATTAATCTAATAATAGCAGATCGATACACGTTTTCGACGTGCATGATTCAACTATATATGTATCAATAATCATATTCCCATTCAGAAAATTATATATTAAGGCTTAACAGTTCCAATAACTGCACAATTATTAGATTTCAGACAACTAATCACTGGGAACTTATTATCATTGCAATAATTTTCATATTTCTATCATATCAAATAGATTTCCAATATTTTTTACGAATTATAGGCTATAATTTATAGCACAATTTTGATGATACTTTGAGATATAGAGCTACATACGTCAATAACGCGTATGGCGATAGGAGTTTCACATTTTTTTTGTAATATAATAATCACATCTTGGTGATTTCCAATCTATCTAGAATTTTTTGATATGACTTAAATTGATCAAATTCATAGCCAGAACCATTACGATCATCGTCATCATGAATCACACAACTGTCTATCTCTGCGTACCACAAAAAAAAAAGTTGGCTGATTCCAGTGTAATAGCTTACGTATGTATATACGTCTGTATGAGCCGTTGTAGAAAATACGGAAAAAGATGATTTTCGGATTTATGGTAAAAGAAGTAAAAAATAATGTACACCCACACGTTATATACATGTATCTGGGATGTGTTGAGTGGGAAAAGTTATGCTCTCTCTCTCTCTTTATGCTCCGCTAGACAAAGTAAATATTATCATGTTTCCTGTTGCTTTACCAGTTCAATTTTCTCTCTCCCTTTTTTATTACTATTGCCTTTTATCTTTCTTTTTTTTGCTTTCACTTGCAAAACAACCAGGTATACAAAAACGACAAGTGTGTGTGTGTGCATACTCCCCTGCAAACATTTTTACAATATGGAAATATATACACTAAAAATTGTTCTAGTTTATACTGTTCTCAGTTTACCATATAACTTCTTTTTTTCTTATGAAGCTTAAACCTTATAATGCTGTTTCTGATGATGAGGAAGATGATAAGGTGAAAATACATAAACATGGTTGATGGTGATGCTGAAAGTTATAACCAGAGATGTCTGGAGACATGCTCATTACACCATTGCTACCACTATTATTATTATTGCTCATACTCATCATCTCATTCACTTTATCATCTTCCGGTTCGCTTGAAATAGCAAAGCACTCACAAAACTCTCATTTCCCCCACTAAAAATAAGAATACACATATTCCTATGTAATGTTTTCATACTGACTTACGGTACAAAAAAAAACTGGTAAAAAACAACCCTTGAATAATGTTTGTGTTGAATACACTCATATTATCCAGTGGAGTAAAACAAATTGTATCTACACAAAATATAATCTCTAGTCTTTTCATCTTTTTTCCCAAAAAAAAAAAGATTTCCCTTATTATTCAAATATAAGACAACACTTGAAGACCAGAGGCGGCTCCTTCGCTCTGTGATGATGATGATGATGTTTGTATTAGGACATAAACTTACTTATTTAATGACACTTCTCCGGCAATGTTTCTTCTTATTCACCGCTTTTTTATGACAATAAACTATTTTTTTTCGGAACCAGACAACAGACCAGAATAAGCAGAAAAACAACTTAAACAAAAGAGCGCAGTTTTGTTTTTGTGCAACACAACAACAAAACAAATAAAAGATGTCCATAAGAAAACGATTGGAATTGACCCACCACAAAAAAAAAGTGATGATGAGCTACCAGATACAAGTTGTTGCATTTTTTCTCTCCTGTTTTTATTGTTCCAACTTGTTTATTAGATGATTATAAATGAAGACATCGTATTTACTGACCAGCAACAGCAAGCAAGCAATAAATTTTCTTTATCATGGTCCTTGCGGCT
The DNA here is from genome assembly GCA_027744095.1 of Zhuqinia jingwanae. Lineage (NCBI taxonomy): Eukaryota > Metazoa > Arthropoda > Collembola > Entomobryomorpha > Paronellidae > Zhuqinia > Zhuqinia jingwanae. The sequence goes on along the minus strand of JAHZNC010003861.1, from coordinate 727 downwards.
GGTCTACAGCAAAAACAAGTCTATTAGATATAGATGAGCAAATGAATATTTAACTCGAGAGAATTTCTGTTTCTGGAAAATAAATAAGACGTAACTGGTCCAAAGTCCTATATGCCCTACAAACAAACAAAAGACGATAACTCTACTGGTGACGTAGATGAATTATGGCTGTCCATATGAATTTCTAGAGTATTTACTGCTTTCAGTGCTTTCACTTACGTACATACAGTTCTTTTCCAACCAGTTGGTGTTTTTTTAATACATTTGGGAGTAACTTTTACGGCTAATAAAAATGGTGACATGCCCATGTCGCAAAATGCGCCAAATATTATTATGATGATGAGATGTGTTAGCTTAAAGGTAGAATCATGATGATTATTAACATCTCTAGAGGTTGCGTAGGTGGAAAAGTAGTAGTATTATTATAACAGTTTGAAAGTAAAAAAGGACATAAAAAGTTGAACCCTTTCAGCATTTAATAATTCAACACATTTTTCTTTTTGATGAAAGAACAGCAGCAATTTGCCGTAGGCTGGGCCCTAACTTCCGTGCTACATATTATGAAATTATGCAAGACAACTAGGCTAACTTTTCTCATTACTTTGAATCTATTTTTGATAAATAGAATTTTTGGCATTTCATGTTATAATTATTGCTACATCGTCATCGTCATAATATATTGTACAAGTATGTACGTACCTTGGTCGTGCTTTCGCTCCGTATTTCC
>JAHZNC010003860.1:0-10389 GCA_027744095.1 Zhuqinia jingwanae | reverse complement strand
ATGATGATGATGATGATGGTCAGATGGTCCACTATGAATATGGATGGATGGACAATGTTTTTGTAATCCAGGCAGTAGTAGTAGCAAAGTATGTATAAAAAAATCCAAACCACTAGCGCGCGGTACTCACATTCTCCAAACGCATCTTTCCACAAGAAAAGAGATTCTTGATGGTGCTTTTTTACTCTCTCTCTCTCTCTCTCTTTCGTATGGTCATATACTGCATGTTTTCTGTCTCTCTCGTGGTCCACTTTTTTTTCTTGAGAAGGAAAGGAAGAAAGAAAGAAAAAATCCATTTTTATAATATGAATGAATATCCCTGCATCATCATCTCATTTCAAGCAGAAGAATATGAACCTTGTGTGCGGAAGGGGAATGAGTGCTACACACTCTTTTTTTTTCTTTGCAAAAAAATGGTTTTGCTGTACTGCTCGTTTTTATGGTGCTGAGATTGCTATCTTGTAGACACATTGCTTATGTGTACGAACGTACGTATATATGTATATGTACTAACAAAGTACACGACCACCACCACTACCACCATTTGACGACCTACTGCAAACAGTCTGCCATTTTCTGCACTATTCATGTTATTATTGCCATTATTATGTACCTACCAACTAAACTACTACTACTACTTATTCTACAACTTCTTCTATTACTACAGCAATACATACTAATATAAACCGAAAAAAATAAATGTAACATTCCCGGCAATGTCTTTTGGGAGACAACGACTCTATCTTTCTCCTTTTTTTATAAGCCTTTTTGCCCATTACATAACATCCGTTTTTTTCTCTCTCTCTCATCTTCTTTTTTTAGATATCTGTATTAATATTTAGGTGAACTGCTACGGGCAATATGCGTTTATTATCCGCTATACATGTTACATGTTATATTATATACACTATTATTGCTGCACAACATAGCTTCCTAATAATAATAATAATATCATGAAGAAAGAATGGATGAAAATGGGTGGAAAGAAGAAAGAATATTTTCATAGTTATCTCCTCTCTGTCTTCATATTTTCATATAGTCATGCTACAAGTCTTAAAAATATACACATTTTTCTTTTTTCTCAACAAAAAAACCACCAAAAAAATGAAGTAGTATGTAGGTATGTGTGTGTCGTGTCGTGTGTGTACAACATGTACATGTACAACTGTCTAAATACAACGCATTCAATGTATATTCTTGACATAGATACGTTTTCTCTTTCTCGACTTATCCTATTTTAAAGCAAAACAAATTAAGCTCTGCTGCTGATGCTACTACCACTACTGGACAAAAATAAGTTATTTCAATATTATTTTTTTTAGTAATGTTTATACAACTGCCAACCCAAGTAAATAATGTACAAAAAAGTAGTAGTTGTGTATAGATTTCTTCTGTGCTTCTTCTTCTTATTTTTTTTTGGTGGTGACGACCTTGCTTTTCCTTTCTTTCTCTTTTTTCCCTTTTTTCGTTTTTCACTGGACAAGCCAAATGTAGTAGCAATATCATCTTCCGTTTCCCTTTCCTTACATTGCTCACTTTATTCCACGTACATATCTGTGATGATGATGATGCTGATGTTGATAGTGATGAAGCATGTGAAGCAGGAACAGACTTAATGTTTCTCTTTTGCAATGCATATCATATCAGCAGCAAAAAGAGTAATGTTTTCTACACACTTTTGGTACTTCAAAAATATATTACAAAATATATATACATTTTTTTTTAAACTTTTGTTGTAATTATTTGCTTTGTGCGTTTAAAAAGGGAAGCCAAGATAAACAGAAGCAAACAAAATAATAAAAGTTTTGTATTTAACTTTTTTCCCCTCCTGTTTTTTTCTAACTCTATTTAGAATTGTATTTTGTGCGAGATAAGTCCATAAAATAACATTTGTGTTCCAAGCCATACTACTGTGTATATCTAGCCATCATATAAAATATAATTTCAAGTTACTACACATACAACAACCTCTTTTTACTAACAACAACATATTATTTTCCATATTATAACAACCTGAGTTCTCACTTGATATACTTCTCTCCAGGAAAAAAGAATAAAAAACAACAACAACAACATCCAACCCACTAAATGTGCGCTAAATTGGTGTAGGATATGAGGATGTTTCTTTTTTTATAGTAAACAATTGGCTAGTTAGTGTTATTAGCATCATTATCATTTTCGGGTAGCTGACCCCTAAAAATATACACACGCATACATACCAAAGCTCATTCAACCGAAAAAAAAAACAGAAAACAAATTCTTGTTTTCATTCTTCTTCCTTTTTTGCTCATTTTCATTGTGATCTAGTTTTTTGTTGTGTGTGTGTGTGTGTGTGTGGTAAGGAAAAATAACAAACTTATTTTTAGGACTATTACAAGCCGTTAAAAAATGTAAGATGTGTGTGAAGATAACCCGAGGGCTATTATTGTGCCCGCGCTAGCAATTACACCAAGAAAATTCTTCCTCGTCTACTTGCACAAAAGAGAACGCATGTTGATGATGACGTGATGATAACTGCAAAATGCCGCATGATTACTACAAAACAAGTCGAGAAGAAAATGCCTTTTTTCTGGTATTATTATTACAAGGAAAAGTAGTAGAGAAAAAGGTTGAATGAAAGGGGAAAACCAACAAGGAACATTGTGATATTTTTTTGGAGAAAAATCAAGAGTTTGTTTTGTGTTGACTTTTCAGACTAGTCAAGTCGTCGGCACGAATTATTTGAAGAAAATGAAATTATTGGGTTTTTGTCAACAAGCCCGTTAAACTACTACACACATTTCCTCATGCGTACATATAAAAAGGATATTATAGACTTATAATAAAAATAAAATGTGGTGTATGCATATCTGTACTACTGCCTACAACATTGTATATGTGAACCTTTGGCGAACTCCAATGTTTTATTATGGGTCTCCATTGCCAAAATCTAAAAAAAAGAGAAGAAATATATAATAGGAGTGTGGCACGTATTTTTTACATCACCCATATACGCATACATTCCTAGCACATGTATTTTCTAGTTGTTATTTTCTCCTCTTGAAAAATAATATGGTGAAGTGGGTCGAAAGAAAACTGCACTTGAGTGTCAAGTCAAGAATGGTCATCGTTTTGCTTCCTTGTGCTAAAATAACACACATAAACTCTGAAGTGTAAGTGGGAAAACATGGCAAGTCTCCTCTCGTGTGTGGGTGTGTGTGTGTGTGTATGTTTTTCTTGTGCCTCTCCTCTCTCTCTTTTTGCTTTCTTTCTTTTTTATATATATATTTTCTCTGTGAGAACTTTTTCCCTGGGAATTGGCAAGGTCGTGCTTCGTGCTGGAACGTTTTTTTTAAACCTCTGGACTGCAAACCAGCCAACCACCAACAACATTTTCCTTCTTATTTTCTCATAAAGAGTTGTGGCATGGTCGTTAGTTTGGTTACAGTGTAGACTTCTTTTTTTTTTTGCTTGTTCGTTCCACTTTAACTCTTCTTCACACATTCAGACACAGAGAGAGAGGGAGAGGAAGGAGAAAGAGAGAGAGAGAGCTACTTTTTGGAGTCACACAAGACAATATTTTGCTTAAGAATTAAAGTAGCTGCTAACCTCTGTGTAGGTGCACACATTTCACTGCATTCTGTTGTTTCATGCTTTCTATCTCTCTTTCTCTCTCTTCTCCTCTGCTGTATGTAGAAGAGGTATGTAATATGTACGTTGGGAGTATATATATGGGAAAAAGAGGAACGACTGGGATTAAGATGAGTTAAAAGAGTGGAGTGAGAGAATAAGGAGGCAAGAGGCCCACTTCACTAAATATTCTCTACACTTGGAACGGAAGCTCCTCATGTACTACAACCATCCTCATCGTATAATAATAATATTTTTTTGTCCATTTACTCTACATCTTCCCAGCAGCAGCAGTAGTAGTAGTAGTAGTATATAAAGAGGAAAAGGGCAAAAAGGCGCGCGCGATAATAAAATGTATGGTTTTGTAAGCTTTTCACATAAATATATATATACCTATTTGGTATAAGTACATGGCCATATACATGTACAAAAGACAAACGTACAAAACTCAGAGCCATTCCTTTTTTGGCTTCCTTCTGTTTTTCCTTCTTCTAAAAAGGATGATCATGATCATCAGACTAAAAGAGAGAATGGGGAAAAATATACATGTATACACATATATTTTTTTTGTGTGCAGTGTGTGTAATAACTACTTTCTCTGGGTTGGCCTGGGTTAATAAGCTCTTCTTCTCTCCGTCTTCCTCTCTTTCTCGGACTCAGTCAGCCTCAACTCAACTTAACTCTCTCTCTCTCTCCTCTACCCCTTTTTAGTTAGATCAAAGCCGGGGCTCTTTGGACAGCTATTGTGTGTCGACCGACATAATATACATAGATACTATTACTCCCTTACTCCAGCTCTCTCTCTCTCTCTTTTAGGATCGATATCTCCTTCTCTTCGCCACCTCACCCATTACTATGTGTACAGACGCAACCAAGAAAAAGAAAGGCATATATCTCTCATTCCTTGAAAAAACTTACGTTTTACTTAGTATGCAGTTACAATAATGGGATGAATAGATGTATATATATACATATTTTTTTGCTATTTCTTCTCGTAATACGCATTACTTTTAGCAGCATCCTCCACCACCAGCACCAGCACCATGCTCTGCCTACAAATCTTCAGGGAACACACATACACACCACTACTATCATCATCATGATGAGCACATTGACAAAAGAAGTGATGAGCAGCCCATATAGTTACGCAACCGGGCGAGAATGAGAACTAGGTACGCTTAATGTTTATATGTTTCTCATTGAGAAACGCTTCTCTGGTTCAAGCAAAATGAGAGAGACAGAAAAAAGAGAAAGAAAAGAAAGATCATCAGTTTATTTCGCAGTCAGCACTCGCACTTTTTTGTTTCGTTTATTACCACCTATTATTTATATATTATTAGGAGTAACCTCTGACTCTCTGACTGTGTGGGAGAAAGGTCATATCTTTTTTTCTCTTCTTGTTGGAAGCTCAAAATGTGCTACTTTATCTTAAGCACAGAGAGTAAGAGAGAGAGAGTGTGAAATAGAATTGCTTCGTAATTACATGTTCATGAATTTTGGTCACATGTATGCGTAGTACCTACAAACTCGGCCAGAATCTTTAGCAACGTTTTTATTAACGAGGGGGATATATCGTTACCCGGGTTGGCGGGTCGTATCCTTCCTGATTCTATTTCATTTTGTATTTGATTATTATTGCGTTGTACTATACCTAATAATACTTTCGCAGACACCCTGGGGCATTGGGTCTTTTACGATGTACTTTTGCTCCAGGCAAAAAGGCAAAGCTGATATTATTATATCTTCCCTCTCTCTCTTTCTCTTTGCTTTTTACTTCCGTTTTCTCCAAAAATCTTATATGTAACATGCCAATCTTTTTTGCCAAGTGTACAAAAAAAGAGAAAGATTTTATTCATTACGATTATCATCATGTTTTTTTTCCAGCGGCTCACACATAGTCTCAGCCTCACTTGAAGAGAGTGAGAAGCAGGTCAACAAAATTTTATTATGTGGATCCTCTTCGTCTTTTCTTTTACTTCAACAAAGTTAAGTTTTTTGTGTGAATGTGTGTGTGTGTCTTTTCAAAGTGTGAATTGTGGGTCATGGAACAGAAGCATACAAAAAGACACAAGCATCATGCAATATTCTTCTTCTTTTTTCCTGTGTGTGTCTGTTCTCATTTCTGCAATCAAAAAGTTAAATTGAGAAACTGGCCCAGTTTTTATGACTTTTTACACACACACACTCTCTCTCTCTCGTCGTATTCATGTTTCTACTGATGATGAGGATGAGACGTACCTCCAACTCCAAAAACTATTTCATTTTTATGTACGTTTTTCACTAAACTAAGCAGTTTTTTTCTTCTTCTTTTTCGCTTTCATTGCTCACAAAGTTGACAAAGTATATATATGGCTCTACAATTGTCCTTTCTGGTAGTAGCACACAAAATAAGAACATTATGATGGAAAAAGGCTGCAATTTTTTTTCTGGATTAAATAAGTCAAGTCATGGAGGAAATGTCAAACTTTTTAAGTTGACTCGCTGACTCATTCTTTCTCTTTTTTTCTCTCCCCTCCCTCTCTCTCTCGTAACCAGTACAACAAACAACAACTTTTTTTGTGTCTTGTCAATTAACTTTGGGCCAATTTACTAGCAAAAACTTGGCATGCCAAATGACTGGAAAAAAAGCTTATATTTGTGTTCAACTCAACTATCTGTTCTACTGCATAAGCACACTTGTTTCTCTTTCAACTTGTTTTTTTCTAGTTGATTTCTCTCTTATTCTGCTTTTCTATCTCTTGGGTTATGCTTTCCCTCATCCTCCTCCTCTTCTTCTCTATGGTCTCTGGTCTGGCATGGGTTGCTCCGTTTTGTTGTTGTTGTTTTTTTATATCAAAGTTGACGGATTGTTGGCAGCAATTCCGGTGGAACAGACAAGAAGTCAACCAAATGTATATATGAAATGAAGACGCATTCAGAGCAATAGCATTTCAGAGTACCTTGTCTGTTGTTTTGTTTATTTACAAGTCAGCAAAACAGACTTCCTTACAGATAAAAATGACGGACAAAACAGTGCAGCAAGTCAGTATATAAAATATCAAGTTTTTTGTGAACAAGGGAAAGTAAATATTTGGAATGCCTCTTTTGCTGTCAGACAACCAAAACAACACAAGCTCAAGTCAATTTGAAAAAAAAAACATACATATATTCACTTGGCCTTTTCACTTCGTTTTTATATTACTTGTCATTTTTTTGACATTTTCTGTCAAATATTTGTCCAATCATGTAAAAAAATATTATATTCTGATGGCGGTGGTAGTGGTTGTTTTTATCTGCTTAACTTCAACTTTGAAAAGTTTGTGGGCGATGCGCATTGTGTGACGTAATAAAACAAGCTTTTTTATTGTCATTTTTATATTTTTGCTCCAATAACAACTCATGTTTTAAGGCAGAGAATTTTCTTACATTTTTTACACTTGTTACCTACTTCAAACTTTGGCAAAAAAAAGTATTTTTAAAGTTACAAATTTTAACAAATTTTAACTAGCCACCAAAATTATTCCATTTCATTTCAGCAACGTCTAAATTCCAAAACCACAACTCATCATCATCATCAGATTTAAAAAATCAAACGATTTTCCATTTCCGGGAGAGAGAGTGCGAGAGAAAAAAACTTCTTTTTTCTTCTTGCAATTCAACCCAAAAAAATGTAACTATTTGCCTGAAGACAAAGCATATTATATTAGTTTACGAAGGAAAGTATAAAAAAAAGAGGCCAATAGCATTAAAATTCTCAAGACACTTTCAACAACAAAAGTTAGACACTCACACACCAGCTATTTTGTCAGCCTCTTCCTCCTTCCATCCATATAAGAAGAAGAACAGCTAGAAGCAAACCGCTGGAAAACCTCCTTCGTCTCTCTCTCTCTCTTTCTCCACTTTGAAAACTTGCTTTACTTTTCCCATACCATTTCCAATAATATAGCCCATTTCATTGCCGATAGGATGAACAAGAAGAAGAAGAAAGTAGCAAAGAATAGTAAATATATAGTAGTATATTTTTTATTCTTTTCTTCGCTACTTGGTTGATCGTTTCGTGTGGAATTACACTTGCTACTAAAGTGATCCGCGCATTTGGCTTGGTGTTTCTTCCTCTATAGCTTTTTTTGCTGGTTAACTGGAATTTTTTTTTGTGAAAAGGGCTTTTGCACGTTTCTATTTCTAGTAGCCAAAGCTATTATTTGGAATTTGATTGGAGGGTAAAAAGACATTGAGAGTGAAAAAAAGACAAAAAAAATAGAAGACTACCAAAAACTTGAATCCTTTCTCGTTTCCTTCAGCTTTTTTTTCTTCTTGTTTTATTGCAAGTTTAGTGAGCCCACATAGTTGAGTGGGAGAAAAAGAGGGAAACCAACATAAGCAGCAAAAATTTAGCAGGAAGATCCGTTTTCTTTGGTTGCTTTATTTCACATCTGCCTTTAAATATATATTTATATGTGTGGGGAATGGAATGCTTTAGCTCCTTTTCCCAAAGAGTCGACAACTTCTTGAAGGGATTAGAGCTGGAAAGAGAGAAGGAGAGAAAAAAATACAAGTTAAGTGGAAACGTACTTTTACTTGCATTAACTATAGATAAAGGAGAGAGTAAGAGTAACCATCATCCTGGTCGTGCATTGGCAAAGATGCACATTAGCCGGTCGCGTATAACCAACTTGTAATGGTTATTGGACTACTTCTCTCCTTTCTCCTTCGGAAAAATGAGCTGAAAATCTTGGAGAAGCAAAAAAAAGTAAGAGAAAATACTCTCGTTTTTTCTCTTCTTCTTCTCACAGGGAAAAAAAGTTTTCATTTTGGTGTATTTAGTGTACACATCGTAGTTGTATGTGTAATATGCAATAGTAGTAGGAGTAATGGTTGTAGTAGTAGAAGAATAGTGATATGTGATGGTGGTGGTGGTGGTCTGGTCTCTGGTCTGGTGAATGTGCCCGGATAGCAGATGAGATGGGAAGGAAGGATAATGCATCAGATAAAAGGAAATAATATGATGCTCCTCGCAGAATTCTTTCTTTCCTTTTTTCTGTTCTTTTTTATACTCTTATCTTTCCTCCCGTTCCATGCCTGTTATTGCCAAAGTATCATGAAACGCTACAACAAGCCACACACAAACTGCCGCCACCACCACCACACCAGCAGCAGCAATTTTTTTTGTGAAAACAGCAAATTTTTTTGTTGTTGTTGTGGGCCTGCTGCTGTTTAACTTTTTGTTGTGCACAAAACCAAGTGTGGTAAATTGTTACGGTGCTAGCAACGGAAGCATGATGTGATGTGTGTGTGTGTGTGCATGTTATATGTATGTAGGTGTACAATGCGCTTTTATACTTTTAACAACGTCATCTCACTCATTTCATTGTATTTTTTTCTGTGTGATGCTGGCAGAGGGAATTTCTCCCTGCAATATGGCAGAGGTAGATAAAAAATGGGAGCAGTAGCAGCAGCATCAGAGAGAGAGAGAGAGAGACGAGCATATCATCATCAACATCGCCACGCCACATCACCGCCAGCAACTTTTCTGCCACGTTGTGTTGTTGTGTGCCCAGGATACCTTATAGGCATACCTACAACATAATAATAATAATATAATATGCCACATCATGATGATGATGATGATAGGAGCTGTTGTATTATAGTGTTCTGTATATATGCATGTATGTATGTATGTGTGTGTGTATGTGTATCACCACGTTTCATTTAATCTATTCTCCAGAGGGATTTTCTTGTGGTGCTGGCGGTTTTCATGATGATGATAATGATACTTGCCCATCTTTTTTGTTTTCTCTCTTCACTCACTATACTCATCCCGTCCGCGTCGGCATCAGCTTGACAGCTTTAAGCCCCACCTGAGCATACACACACACTCATATAGATATATATACTCTTCTACTTCTTCTCCTCCTTCTTTAAAACCAGGTATTATTATTATACTTTATAAAGTGTATTTTTGCTGGAATCAGCAACAAAGCGAAAGAAGAAAAAAAAAGTTTGTTTGAATTAGTTTGGATGGATGGTGTAATTTGATGATAGTAGTAGTGCGGTGTAGTGTTTTCTTCAAACAAACTAGTTTCGCATATTGTATAATATATTATGTACCTATCTATCTAATATATAGTTGTCAAGATTTTATCCGCTGTTGTGTGTGGTTTTTATACTAAAAAATAAACCTTGCAAACATATCAAGAGCTAAAGTGGGCAGTTGGGATATGGGTCTGTCTTGGATTAAGTTTTTTTTGAGTAAAGGATAAGTAGAACAAGACTTTAGTGATTTTCACTAGTGAACAAAGTTGAAATTTGTTGTTGTAATATTTTTCTTGATTTCCTTTAGGTCAATAGCATTCCTGTTTCCTTGTTGTTTTTAAACACTTCCGTTATTCTTATATACTCTTTTTTTTAAGTTTGTTGTTTTTTTTATAAATTTTCCTCATTTGTTTCTCAAGAAACTTGTAAATCAGCCAAATTACTTGTCTGATGATTGAGTGGTACAAAATGCGGGATATACTATACAGAACAGATATATGTCAAGGAGAAGATCAAATGGAAGGACGATGTGAAGAATTCTATTACAGTTTTTTTTGTTTTTTTAGACGAAGAAAAAAAGAGAAGAGAAAAAAACCGTACTAGTACGACTTTGTTTTGTTATATATAAAATGTTGAGTTCGTTTAAAAACTTGTTATTGGGCATTTTCATGTTCTTCAAGATTGCTTGAATGAGAAAAGTTTTTGGCGCAGTATTTTCCTCTTTGGTTTTCCTTACTCACTTTCACTTGCTTCTTTTTTCCTTATTTT
>JAHZNC010003859.1:0-19177 GCA_027744095.1 Zhuqinia jingwanae | reverse complement strand
AGTTAAATATAAAGCCTATATACACCAACCAAATTTGTCTAGCATAATAGCAAGTAGCGTAGCGCGTGAATTCTGTGGTCGACTCATTTTATAATTAATGTGAAAACTAAGTTATGACGCTCTCCTTGGTTCCAACATGGCTCAATTACACATATTATAAAACTGCATGACGTGTGGTGTAACGTGACGTTTCTTGATTCATTGAACTTGGAGAAAGAATACTAAACTAGTGAGTGGTTGTAAATTTTCTCTTTTTGTTTTACACAGCGTAATGGTAAACTAATTTATTTTTCTACTTTTCTAAAACATTTATAGTGTTTTACATACTACAAAAGGAACGACAAGCCCCCTCTCGCTTCAATTTTATACTAATATTTCATTTCACTATTTACTGACGGCTTCAATCGATCAAACTCCACAATTTTCATATTTACCACTTGAACCTGTTCAAATTTCTTTTATCATAATTGGCATGCTTATTTTTAAACAGCTTGTTTTAATGACTTTTCTACAAATCATGTTTGTAGAAAGAAGTAATTATTATTTTTCTAATCATATTAATGACTTTAATTAGTGGAGAATGGAAGGATTGAAGACAATAATAATAATCCAACAAAATCTTTAACACACTTAATCCCTTCTGCCGTTCTTGTTTTCTTTATCACGCATGAAAACATACAATTTCAATTTATGTAATTTTGTTTCGACTTGGGTGCAAAACAGCAATGCAAATATGCACCTACATAAAAACAAAGTGGTATTCATAATAATACAAAAAAATGTATATTGTACCTACGTTGCATGACGTTATCTAGGTTAGAAAAATAGAAAATAGCATGCGATATCCGGAGAACACCAATGGGGGCTGCTGTGGCTCATGTCGAACAATATGTTTTATGGCTTGTTTCAAAGGTTCATGGTTCATATAATACTAGAGCTCCTTGTAAATAGATTCATCAGGGCATTGTAAACACAGAAATTGTTTGCAATATAAATGTCCATCCTGAGCGTGTCAATTTCTGACTATCAATAATAGTAATGTAGTATTATCAAAGAATTTTTTCGGCAATGGACATTCATGTCCGTTAGTTTTACAACTTGTAGTGTGCCGGTGGCTTCACCCTTTTTCTTCTTCTTCTTCACCGACTTCACCGTCATCGTCGTTAATCTCCTCGCCGTCATTTACAATATGCAATATAACACGCTCTAGTTAGTACAATGGCGCGTCATTCATCGAATATCGGATCGGTAGTAGTAGTATTATTATTACTGGACAAGGCAAGGGCATGTAAATAATTTTGCTAATACATATTACTTTCTTTTTCGGCTCTTGATGGAAATTAGCTCTAGGGAAATCGACATGTTTATGGAATAACAGCTGCATTGCATGCAAAAATAATTATCTTTGAAACACATACGTTGCGTTGGAAAGACAGAAATGAGACTATTGGAGAGAAACTTTACGGTAGATGCAATGTCACGACAGAAAACAGCCGAGGCCTTTTGCCGTTTTGACAGGAATTTCGTTGTGTACACAACGGAACCCGCAATAATAATAATCATAATCATATCAGAAATGTGTGTACGCGCAAAATACACAAACGTACATGACGTAAAAAGTTGATATTTAAGCGCTTGCATTAGTTACATAGCTGATGGAAAGAAGATGATAAAAGCCACCTATGTACATAATAATAATATGTGTGTAAAAAAATAAATTTTTATACTTTATGTGTTGTTGGATAGGCATAGGTTCATTAGCATTATTATTATTATTATTATTATTATTACATTCTCGGGAAACAGTCACGCCCCGGAACAATCATTTTTCGTTGATGTCAATAAAATAATGAAAACATAGATATAGTATTATGATATGATGTGTTGGCTGTTTTTTTTCAAATTAGTATTGCCAAGTGCCTACATAACACCTTCGTATTGTATCATTGTATGCATAAAAGTTTAACACAAGATCGGCTCTGGATCCAGTCAGCGTTTTCAAGTTTCTTTCCAACGTTGTTGTATAATATACATACCACCTAGATTTGTGGTACGAAATGCGAGGAGAAGTAAGGAGATTAGTCGCCAAAAGACAGTTGTCCGACCGACTGACGCTTATTATTAGATTCTTAGCTTGGTGGTTAACAACAGCCAGCAGCAATAATAATAAAGATCAAACCAAGTAAGCAAATAAATATAAAAGGTCGACACAAATGGGAACCATAAGATTCTTGTGTAGCACAATATTAGTATGGCATTGGAATACATATTTACCATCCATGAGACATCAAAAGTAGCAAAGGGAAAAATGGTGGTCGTTTGGATCTTCGTCGTCGGTAGAGTGTGGTGGCAGTGATATGTTGATCTTAAGTTGATCCGTTGAATCCATTTTATAATGTTTACAGAAAATGGGATTATTATTACTTTTTCGTACCAAATATCCCATATCATTAGATACACTCGTTTACGACCGAATTTGCGAAAAGTCATTTTCTGGACTTGCATTTATTTGTAAAGCATAGCAAACACGATTTTATTCCTTGACAGTTTGTCGAAAAGTGGGATCGTGCATTGATCAACTCGATGTTTCTGCAGCATGTGTGTTGATTTAAAAAATTCCCATTTTCGGAAAAGGGAAAATAGCCTAATATTCCTTACTAATTATATAATTGAACGAAGTTCCATGTCCTTAAGAACGTATGTAGTTTTAAAATAGCGCGAAAAATTGGTAACGCTATTGATATCAAATGCTAAATATTGGAGTACATATTTCATGAAAATTTCGAAACGTTGTTGTCACTCATTGTCAATTGATATATTTTTATTTTTGCAAACATTTCGGATTCTTGTTTTTCTAGAATTTGTGTGATCACCTATAGATATCCTGTCTGACGCCTATATAGGTTGTTAAAAGCACATATTGTACCACTCACTTTAATACTTTATGCCGTTGGACAGTTTACTTTTACTTAGTACGCACACTTGGCTATTTAAAGAGATACTACAATATGTACTATGTACATACGTCATGCAAATGTGAGGAAGCAGAAAAATAATAAGATGAAATAAAGTGATCTCTGAAAGTGAGTACACAATGTAGCAAATACTTTTATTTACAAAGGCGAAGAGATAAGGTAAGGGTATTTACAAAGATACAGCCCTAGTCAAGAGTTGACAAGAGCCAGTCCATAGTCCATACAGATCATCATCATGATCATGGCATGAAATTCTCAATTTTCGGAAAGTCTTAAATTATTAACAACGAACAAATTAAGCTCGAGTCAGTCGCATAAACTTTTGCATAAAATATAATTATACATCGCATGTACATACCTACGTGGTGGTAAACCAAACTAATTTCCCAAGTTTGTGTAGGCAGACAGTGAGTAATAAAATTACACACTCTTTGGTAGGGAATTTTTTTCTCATAGCATCTGCTGACCAAAGATGCAGTTTCTTCATTCTCTTCTTGGTCCTCATTAGCTTTTGCTTGAGTGCACTTTAACAACATTTTTGTTTTATTGTTAGTATTCATTCAGAGAATTCGTAATAATGTTAACAACAACCACTCCCACTATCTCTCTCCATTTCTAGCATTGTGCTAATAAAAGGCTGAAATGTGCTAGCTTCCGAAATGCTCTGGAGTCGTAGTAGTGTACTAAAGTATATCACATCTCTTTTCTCTTCTTCTCCAACAATCTTTTGTTCCAGTTTCTCAAACTGAATTGCTGTCATAACAAGTGTGTACTGTGTACTGTGCACTTACTTTTGTACATGTATTATTTATGCATGCTGCCAACAACCAGCCATCGTCACAAGTGAAAAGTGAAGTGTCGATTGGCCTACTCATTTCAGTTTACATTTCATGTCATGAAAGGAAAACACATGGCATCAAACACTCAAGCAGAGATGCATCCACACTTTAAACCCGTAAATCAATCAAACATTAACTGAGATATCAGTCAGCTCAAGTGATTCAAGTCGTTTTAGTCTTGTTACACATTTTCACTTTAGATTACATAAACACCATACTCCAATTCATTTATGTAATGAATAAGCTGTAATGAAACATTCAATGAAAATTTTACACACACATTAGTACACACACTCACATACACATTCCAACAAGCTTTTTAAAATAGCATTTTTCATTTACACGCGCATCAAAGATTGATGGACAAACAAAACGATCAGGTTTGCACGTAAAACTCTTTTTTGCAAGTATATATATATATACGCAGTGATGATGGGGACTGCATGACCACGATCACCTCTTTTTTTGGGTTTGTGGTTCGTGCTATATTAGATCTGGTCTACATCATTGTTCTCTCATTGCTGGAGAGTGTTTGCATATTAATTACTCATTGCTACTTTTAACCCACTCACTCATCTTGAGTGCATGACCGGACAAAAAGAGTTGCCCAAATAAATACAACTACTACCAACTCGTCACCTATTACCACATCCATATTAGTAGTAGTCTCTGATTCTTTTCTCATGTGTTTTCTTGTTTCTTCCCGGTTCAGTGTCATACACATTCACACAACTTGAACTATTATGAGGCCAGAGCGAATTATGCCTCAATCAGTAAATATACTACACACTTGAAGGCTGTCTTTCTGGAATTAGTAGTGGCAGTTTTACGAATGCTACTTACTTTGCATTAATTCAATAAAGTAAACAAACTAACCTAATTTGTAATTGTGCGCTAAATAATACAGTGTTTTTTTAAGAATTATTTTAACACTCATTTATTAGCACACGTTTCACCACATCAAGAAGACGCATGGGTTTGACTCATTCTAAAAATACAAAAAGTAAATAATATATTTGGGAACGTGCGTTTCGCGTGCATACAAAATTGGTATTAAAAAAGTGTGATGATTACATAATGTTTTAGTGATTAATCACATCCTGCCTCTTGCCCGTTATTTGGTTTAGTTCAAATCTGTTTAAAGAGCGGAAAGGAACTTTTACTTCTTATATTTTACATTATTATTTCAGAAACCATCCAGTCTGTCTTTTGTTGATTCGCGCTACTGTTTAAGCAAAAAAAACTTGTTGATCTCCTCTGATATTTAAGTCATATTATGACTGTACCATAAAAAAATGGGAGTTGGAAAAAGAATATCATTATTTCTTCACCTGTACTTCCTGTGGTATGTACATGGAACCACAGAAAGTCTCATGGTGAAGTCTACAAGTAGTAGTATTATTGACATTAGCGATGGAGCTTTTCAGTCTCAAGTCAAAATTCACACATGTTGTGATAATCTCGATCTCACCTTGCCGGAAGCAACTTGTGAAAGTTTGGACTCAAGTATGGAGGAATCAAAATCATGGACATTCCCTTGGCATATGATGGCTGAAAATAGATCGACAAGATTTCAGTAAGATAATCCTCATTTTTTGTGTGTAGTACATGTCTCAAGAAGATCGTTTGCTATTGTGACATTCAGCAGTTACTTCACGATGAAGTTTGAGATTTCTACTTAAATGTCTATACATTGAGTCATATTTAAAATTGTTTTGTAACTAAATGCAGGTTGGAATCACGAGATTTAAAATGCCAATTCGATGAATTGCCATTTCAAGTATACCTGCCATTGTACAACAATGTTAGTGAAAGTTCAGAGAAACTCTTGAAAAATGGCTATCTAAAAGTTGGACGAAAGGACAAACGTGGAGAGTATTATCCGCGCGATGAGTTTTGCATCAATGCGTAATTACACAAAACAACACATTAATAAGCTTATTAATAATTGCATTTTTGATATATAAAGAACACATTGTTATTGTTTTTATGTTAGTAAAAATGAGTCACATTTGGAAATCTCCGTTTGCCCCCAAAGCTGTAACGGATCTCGACCATGTATCAAAAAATGTTGTGGTTTGGACAAAGTGTACAGCTTTGGTGCGAACAAAGGTGTACCCAAAGGATGCTTTGCTCCACAAAAGGGAGAATACTTCAAGCCAGAATTTTATGACCACTTCTCCACAAAGTCATCAGGTCAAAATCCGGAACCACATTTCAGTGAACTTAATCCAAGCGATTTCAAATCACTATGTCCAGGGAATCGTACAACATTTTTTCTGTTTCCGGAGAATGCTAAAACGTTTAGCAAATATCTAGGCAAGATGTTCAATGGACTTGTTTACCGAATTCGGGGTGATGGTAAAATACTGTATAGACACGCCAAGGATGGAATATGTGGGATCATTGGACAAAATGAGCACCATTACTGCGTTGAAGGTGTAATAAACTTCCATAACGAATCAACAGATAAATCAGCAATATATCAAAATCACGAAGAGGAACTTGTGCTTTTCCTTTGTCCTCTACCCGAAGTTCCAAATGTATTTTGTATTCTTTAATTTAAAAAAAAAACATGTTTCTTTATACTTTGAAATTGTTCAAGTGTTCACTGTTTTTTTTTTTGAACTTTCAACAGACCCAAGCAAAGAAAGCAGTTGGGATGTTGTACGGAGTTGTAATGCTGGTCAGCTCTGTTTTTCTCTTACTGACAATTGCAACATATTTTGCTCTCTGGGATCGGGCCAAGGGTATGATAAGAGAAGGGAATTGAAGCCGAGCAGCTTGACAAAAGTGTAGTCAAGTATGTGTCAAGTCAAATCACTGATTTTGTTTTTCTTCTTTTAGGTACGATCGTTTCACACACGGTTTCCTTGTTCTTCATGTATATTTTCTTGGGCGTTGCACACATCATTGGTGTCAATTCCGGCCATACATATCTGGGTACCGTGAGTTGTACAGGAATTGGTGAGCGCTAAAATACACGAAATAACTATAAAATCAAGATGTACAGTAAGGTACTAATTCTTTTTAAATATAAATATTTGCAAGGCATTGTGACACACTTCTTTTTCCTAAGTACCTTCTGCTGGTTGTTCTTAATAAGTGTTGACTTGTGGCTAACATTCCGGTATAAGTTATGATGATAATAATAATTAAAAGAAAATATCTTGCGAAAAATTACAAGTAAACTCTATGTGTCCCTTATTACTTTTGCAGGGCCTTTGCTCCCCGGTCAGGGAAACGGTCAAAAGGGTTGGGTCGATATTTAAAATATTCAGTTTGTGGTTGGGGCATTCCATTGGTTTTTGTGATGGTTGGTGTAATTTTGGACAAAAAATATCCGTAAGTCTAGTATTAAATTGACTTGTTCTTATGAGGGGATAGGATTAATTTAGTAAAGTATTTGAAACAGGGAAGATCAGTGCCACACATTACTAACACCGGCGTACGGCAAGGACTCTTGTTTTCCTCAGCAAAAGGCACTGGGTGTCTACCTTTACTATCCGATTGCAATCTTGATCATCCTAAACTTGATTTTCTTTGTGATGACTACATACAAATTGTACGTGTACAAACAGAGTACCAAAATGGCAACTAAAGATGGCAAGCAGCAACAGTTGTAAGCTAAACGATGAGACTACCCAAAACCCAATCAATTTCAGGGATTAAAAAGTAATTAAAATACTTGAAAAAAAAAATTTACAAACTATTGCAGCTACCGATTGTTTTTCAAGCTGTTTTTCATAATGGGAGTCCTATGGGTATTCGAAGTGATTTCATGGTCAACAAGCGGTACTGGCTACCAAATGTACTGGATTGCTTTTGACATGCTAAACGTCTTGCGAGCCTTGGCAGTATTCATCATCTTTGTTTGCAAGCGAGACATCATCTTTGCCCTTGAAGAAAACTACCCATGTCTAAAACGTAGGGTGATAAAAGTTCTCATCATATCAAGTTTATTCTGTGTAACATTACTTGTATTTATTGTGATCACTGTACAAACCATAATGGTACTTGAAGGACGACGGCAAGTGTTGCACTTTGATCCTTCTTGATTTGAAGTACCCCCCGATATAGCTTTCCTTTGTTTTTTTTTAAATAACAGCTTTGAATATGTGTATAAATTTCAGCAATTCTACTACCATTTGCGTGGTTGTTCAAAAGGCGGCATTCCACTAATGGAGACGAGTCTATGACGCGAACTTCAACTTTACGCCAAACAATTTCGAGTGATGGTAAGCCTGAGTCTATTGGGCTTATGGTGAACTCTCACAAGCTAAACGACTAACTTCCTGTAACAAAAAACCACGTCGTGGGAATTGACGATGGAGGAATTGATTGATATTTCCAATGATTTAATTATCATTACTACTTTTTGGATGTTATATACGTTATCTTACGCTTTACACATTTTATCTACTCACGAAATAACTCTCTTATTTTTTGAAGGTTGTATTATGTAAACACTAATAATACACATCAATCACTTTACTCACAAAATCAAGCTTTGCTAAAACTTCTAGTCAAATTTTTGCCAAAAAAAGTATAAAAAAAATAAATACATTTTAAGCAAATCTTTTGGGAATATTGACACTATAATAGATCGTAGTAGTAGTAGAGGTGATAAATCGGATTTATAGCAAGCAAGATCAAAGGTTATAAACATTTGTAGCGCGTGTAGTGTACTTGTAGTGTAATATTTGTAGTTTAAAGAATAATTATTAACAGTATTGTTCTTCGATATGAATTGTGGGGGAAACAGGAAATCCAGGAAATACGTAATTTGTAGTATACACAGCTTGCTGATGATTATAAAAACTGAAATGAAAATGTATCTAACGAAATGTGCCATTTTTCTTGGAGCGTCTCCGTAGTGCGCTACAAGGATCGTACTCCATTTCTAATCTACTTCCAAACCAACAAGTCTCTATATCTGTGAGAGAGAGAGAGGAGGAGTAGGAGGAGAAGGAAAGAACGCATCACTAAAACAAAGAATAGTTTTTAATAAAAACTTTTTATTCATTGGCACGTTTATTACTATCTGAAAGGATGATTGAGTATATCACAGATATATAATATTTATCCGGTGGTAAGCGCTGGTACAGTTTTATTTAAAGTTTTTAGTATTTTTTATCTCTGTAATAATAATTTATTGTTACTGACTTCTTTTTGTCTTTTAAGGTATTATTAAATACATTTGTATTATCAATGTTATTTATTATTACCACGCAGGGATGTATGTATCAATAATAATTATAGGGTTGAAGGAGAGCTATATCATATGATTTACCTGAATGTATTTTTTGTTATATTTTTTTGCGATTGCTGTGTTTTCATATAAATTCTGTAAGTGCAAGTGATATTATTAGTAAATGTATATTATTAAATTGATGTGCGTTTATTGTATTTTGTATTCCTAAAATATTTTTAATGTGTTTATTAATTTTTTTAATGATTGAAACCAAAAAAATGCAACACGTGTTCGTCTGCTTGTTTATATATTTTAAAGTGTTCATGTATTTATTTATTTACTTTCATAGTTATTGTACTTTTAAAAATAGAGTTACCTAAAATTATTATTATGTATACCTAAACACGAATAAAAATTACAATTAAATGAATATACTGTCGCTTTCACTTTGAGACACGATATTATTTATCATTAGCTTTACGGTAACTTCCGGTTGGTTACATTTTTATACATGTGTTATAATGAAGTAACTCAAAAGGAAGAAAAAGTAAAGTGGTAAATTATTGTGATTTTGTGAGGTATCGTTGTATATGGGACATATATAGAGCTAGCAAATAGATACTAAACCGTTTTCGTCCTATTGTATTGTTCAACATTATGTGTGTTTGTGTTGCGTTTGAGATGGTAATTCCTCTGCAGAGTTATTTTCATTGCAAACGCAACCTTTTTTTGTTGTTGTTACATAAACAAGTCGTAAAGGCGTTTGCATAAAAAGTAATTCGAAATTATATTGATGGCTTATTTTTTTTGGCGTTGTTTGCTTAAATTTATATTTTTTTGGAAGTGCCGTCTATATGTGTTGTATATTCATCCATGTAGCGCCACTAAAACAGTCTACGTCGATGTGGTTGTTCGTCCTTTGCAGCTACAGGGTTTAAACCACTCAAATCAGCAAAGCTAACGGTACTTCGTCCAGAGAAGCAGTCTGTGTTCCGTCTCTCAAGCTTTTTGAGGAAGTAGACACAAATATACAGGGCAGATGGAAAGTCGATAGAGTTCTCCTCTGAAAATTTAATGAGAGAAAAAAAAAATTGCCATTAATAATATTTCTTCTTCTACGGACATGTTCATTGATTCATTTTCATATTTCATTTGACATTTAAATTGCCTGAGATGATTAAAGTTAATTTATGTGAACGTAAATTACTTACGATATTGCACTTCAAACTGATTTGTGGCCTTATTAAGTACTGTATATTTGGTTCTCCTAACTAACTCCTTCATCATCTCTTGTACCTCTGGGACCGAATCAAATTCGGGGATCATTTCTTTCAGGATTTTGATCATACCTTGCATTGATACGGCTCCAGAGCCAAGCTCGTCCTGTTTCTTGAACAGCTTTTCCAAATCTGAAAAGGAATATAAACCAGGAAATATTTAATAGTAAAACTGTCTTTGATAGTCCTTTAATGACAAGTAGGTGCTTTAATGCAAATTAGATGCTTACAAGACTTGCACTCTCTCTTTAGCTTTTCCTCCTGTTTTAAAATCAGAAAAAAATTAATTTAGTCTCCTGGAACCAGAACAACTCAGGAAACCACAACACATTTTCTCCCTACATTTTTACAGATTCTTGTCCTTACCATTTTTTTGTATCTTGGAGTGATGAGGGTATTTTGACCTTGGGTCCTTGATGATAACCAAAAGTATCCACACAAAAAAAAAGTTATGACTACACTGCACACAACCCCACACCAGGGGCAATGTGAGTATCACGTATTCACTTGTTTTAACAGAGATAGATCCGGAACTGTGTGTAGGTATATATGTGAGCTCTGTGATGATGACAAAGTCGTTTGATTCTTTATGCCAATGATAACCAGTTGAACTCTCTGATCGAAATAACACGCCTGTGTCATAATTCCACGGGCTTTATATAGCAATTTATTTTTAAATCAAAACCGCCCATACATATATATGACCGACTGAGCATTATATGAAAAAGTAAGGTTATGGTCGTATGATGATGGCATAATATAATATCGAGCTATAATAGAGAAAGCACTTGCTCACTCCGTTTTATTGGCCACCACCTAATAAAAAAGAATGCATAAATAGTGTCACATATCCAATAAAAGTGTTATTGGTGTATGGAATATTGTTTATATTATCATTATCATCATACGCACGTTCATATCATTGTGGAAGACTTGGAAGAGGCACATAAAGAAGGACGCCTGTGTTCTTTTATCCCACATTATGTATGCATCTTCATATCGTCATCATGATATGAAGGGGAAATAAAACAGAGGTTTGTACATAATTATTTTTTAAAGCACCTATACACTTCATAGTCTTTTCATTCTCTCCTGCTTTTACATATTTCCGTTTTGCTTGTCGTTTCAATTATTTTTTTATATTTTTTTTGTCATTTGTAAAAGAAAATTTTGATTAACTGGAATAGAAATATTTTTGGTTAAATTAAAACGCATCTTTGCATTGCCATTTTATATCATGCGGTGTGCCCTTCAAGGCCATTATGAACAGTTTCAAACATTTTTCAAAAAATGTTATATTGCTACAGTTTATCTTTGTGACATGTTTGATAATAGTTCCAAATCATTTGTACTTGAATTGCAACACACAACAAGCGTATGATGCGACAAAAAATGTAAAACACACAATCTAAAATGTGAAGATTTGTAATAAATCCTTCCCATTAGATCAATAAATTTGTCTGCCGTCGAAAAAAATCGGCATTACTAGCATGACAGCTATACAAGCTGTAGTGCTATGCATGTACCTAATACATGTACATTTATAATGAAAGGACATGGGTTGTGGGTTTTTTTCATTGAGTATTTGATTATTATATGATTATCATAATAAATCCGCTCAGACACCATAAATTTCACCCTAAACATTAAGATAAAGAACGGAAATACATATTTTATGTGAAAATAGATTAAGTTATTTTTATCATAGTTGTTCCAATTTGTATAGAGTTTGACATTATCAATAACTGCGCAATATTTAAAAATAAACATGCGACCTTCCATAGTAAAAAAAATTAAAAAAAAATATCCTTCAATTTTCTGGCTTTTACCTGTGTTTTATGAGAAACTTCAAAAACTACTACTACGCCTTAAATAATGCTTCAAAGTAATTATATTCGTGCTTGCCTAAATGTAAACGTTTCCCAAGTGTTGGCATCTGATTTCCCTTTGTTTCTCACGATCTGTTCTTGTCTACCAGCTCATTAATCCCTGTCTTGTTGGAGGTGTTTTAATAACACGTAGCCATTCGAAGAATGTTAACAATTTATTCGTGCAATATGCACATTATTACTCCATGCTTTATAATGAATGATTCCAATGGAATGTTAAACAGATGCATTGTTAGGGGAATGAAGCAACATGGTATTTCTCAATTATATATTATTTGACAGAAATATATTCGGGTAGCTTGAAATTGCACTAAGGCAATGTCGTTTGGCCTGCAATAAATTTCTCATGTCTCCAATTTTCACTGAAGCATTACCACACGGGAGTTGAGAGATACCGATCAACAGTGTCATTAGTACAAGTTACACAGCAAATTAGTTGATCTGATCATGATTGTTGATAATGGTTATTATGTGATCATCCAAAGTTGTAGAGCTTTGACGTGTTTGGAACACTGTGACGTATTATGACTCATTTCCTTCCAAACATCCTCAATTGAAAACCTTACACATCTGTTCCGTTTTTTTGAGACATGGGATCTTTTCATTGCAATGCAAGGTCAGTGGCAGATCCCGCCGCACCGCGCAGAAAAATTATTGGTTGCAGTCTCCCAGAACAAGACTGCAAAAGCCTTTTTCATCTTTTGGGTGGTGGTACTTTCTTATATGGCGAATGACGATATTGATCATTGCATTTCCTTGGGTGATGTACCGTTCATGGTGCATTTAGAACCACCTTTTAGTAATTAATTTATTTGTGATCGCACCTCAATCAAGTAGGAATATGCTGTGGATTTATATTGTTTAGCGATTTCTATATTGGCACTTTGCATTCTTTAAAAAAAACTAAAACAAGGTGCCTTATGTTTTGTTAGGTACTTAGTAGCATGCTTGAAAAAATAATTTGAGCTCGCTTTCTTCTCAACAAATTAGCGTAATAAAATACAACATTAATTATAATAATGTAGGGATACTATAACCAAGTTTTGAACTTATGAATAGGTCATAAGAGAAGAGAAAAAATGGGATTATTGTAAGAACGGTATGAAAGGGAAGATGATATAGGTGCTGCAGTAAATCTGTCAGATAGGTGGACATGCAAGTTGGAAAAGGAACAACTGAAGACTCGATATTTCAACTGCATTCGTTCTACTATCAGTGACAGCTCACACTACATTAGATCAAATTATACCGAAAATAGAGTCACACTTTTTATTCCTCCCTTCCTCTTCTTATAAGAGAGAGAATAAGAGAGAAGACCGTTGTTGATGTGTTGTTGTGTGCTTTATAAAAAAATGATTATTGTGGATGCTTGTAAACCATTCGGTGTATAAGCACACACGCAGTTGGTTTTAATAGACGATGAAGTATGAATTTGTACAATTTCATGGCATGCTTTATTCATCCGACGTCGTGGTGGCGGTCTGAAATTAATCAGACGGGGCATGTTCAAATATTAGTAACACATGTAATCCAATTAGATTTTAAAATGCTCCTCCTGCTGCAAAAGAGGTAATAATAATTCCCAACGTGTTCGTAAATCCTGTCCTCAAGGGACAAAGGAATTTTTTTCATTACATCATGTATGAAGTGGCACCTTTTCACCATGTCCAAAGACTGAGGAGGAATGTATACCTACTGCATGCACACATGATCTCTGCAGAAAATCTCCCAGAGAAAATCGTTTGCATCAGACCGGCCCACAACCCAGTCGACTCCGCTTTCGTTGAACTTTTGTGCATAGTAATTTCATTGAGAAATTTTAATTCGAGAGAATATTGATTATTATTATTATTACATAAGGATTTATCATCCGTGAGAGATTTCAGACAAAGTTGCAAATTATATTCACTATTATATTCAATGACAGTATACAATTAGTTTTTATCACTTTTTCACAGAAATTGTACACCGCTTTGAATCCAAAAGTTCAATATAATAAAAAAACATATATATTTACTACGAGATTAAAAAATATTTCTAATCTCAGAGTTCAAACAATGTACAAAGAAACGTAGGATAGTCATTAAAGCCTGAAATGATGCGTATCAACCTATCTCAGAACATTTTTCACAGAATAATTTTTGGCCAAATACAACAATTTCATAACAACGATATGCTGTTTAAAAAACCACATATGTTTTTACAGGGTTCAAAATTCCCATCCCTCCTTGTTACATTTTACAACAAAGTGTTAAAAAAACAATTTATTTCTTGAGCTTTCTTTCCCATAAATTCCAACGAGTGGGATAGTACAAACACTTCATATTTTCGCAATGCAGTGAAAGAATTTTTTTTGCTATGTACGTATATATGCATGCAGCAGCAGCATCAAGATTACTATATAGATATTGACGGAAAAAATCGCTATCATATAAAATCTTCTTTTTTTGATAGTTTTGAAAGTTCCTTTTAAAGTGAATGACGAAACAATATACCGCCACTTGGGATTAAGATTCTTGTTTCGATTACAAGATCTACGATATCATTCAACATGTTCTTCAGGGAGAGAGGCTCGAAAACCAAGAAAAAAAAACATTTCGCAAGCCAAATGCCTACCCAAAATCTGTGTTGTTGACTAACAATTTCACACTTGATCGTAAATAAAGTGGATCAACACTGATCTCTCGACGAGCATAAATGTACATAAATCAACAATATTTTCATATTCTCTTTCATCTCTCTATATTCTAGTCATGTTCAGTCGAATTGTGTGTTGTTGTTGTACAATCAGAATTGAATGCTAGTGTAGTACTAGTGTGAATTTTTGTATGCAAAACTTTTTGTGGAGAATATTTTGACAAACTATCAGATTGTGCCAAAGCAAACAAACCTAGGTATAAGTTTATGATTTTTTTTGCACTTTCCCATTACTTCTCCACTCTTCTCAAAAGAAATTATGAAGTACTTTTGGTTTATGCAACTTTGAGAAATCATTTCATATATTATTATTATTATTTATTCAAGTTATGTTGCTGTAAAATACTAGCATTGACAGATCCATTTCAATTGTTACTATAGTAAGCTATGGAATAACACATGGGTACATAATTATTTCAAATCGCCATGACATGTTACTTGATGCGTTCCAATAACAAAGTGATTTACTGACGGGAACTCTCAAAGTTGAATTCATACAATAATATTATTATTTTTTGTTTGGGAAGGGATAATGTGGCTTCCGCTGTCACATTTATTTATTTATGATTTTTTTGTTGCAAAAGCAAATTTGTATATTGGCGATAAAAGCATTTTAATAATAACTCTGATGTCGGAGGAATTTTGTACTCGTGCTTTTGAATTTTATTATTAATAATATATTATGTATTTACCTATGTACTTGAACCAATATGTTTTAAAATCAATGAGCAAGTTTTAGGATTTGGAGTATGCGTTGTTTTAAACTTTGAGAAACCAAGAAAATGACAAATGAGTTGCATTATTTATATACTGAGCTGCGCGATAGTAGTGATCGTCTGATCATAAATATAATTGTACACGTTCCGAAGGATTTTCCTCATTATCATTTGTAGTAGTGCAACATGTGCAATAAAGGACTTTAAATGTGGTACTTTTAGCACACAAGGCACATTCCATAAAGCAAATCGTAGAGAGATGGTACTTGATATAAAACAAATCTTTAGAAATTCACGGTGGTAGTCGCCAGTTCACCGCTGCCACTACCACCAATGGAGGGTGTTATTTAGCTGCAGTGACATTAGTGCTACTACTAGTACTTACTAGAAGCAGGAAGACAGGCTGCCAATAATTTTTTTTATTATTTGGCAGTTTTAATAGCCCTGGTTAATATAAATGTCTTTGTGGTTTGATTGTGAAGAATGCTTTGCCAGTGGCTTGCCAAGCGAAAATTTCTGTTAAAGAAAATGCATTTGATTTTCATAAAAATATATATAATGTAATTATGTAATATACATGTAGGTTGGTTCTTGACTGCCGTTATTGTAACCGTCACCACTGCACACACACACACGTTCACTTCATATGACAAAACCCCAGAGAGAGAACAGAGAAAAAAGGTGTTATGTATAGGCAGACGTGGAACAAAGGTCAAAATTCACGACGCCTTCAAGATGTAGTAAGTAGTAGTACTATCGTTTCTAATATATCAATGTAACATTCAACATTTACATTTTTTTATATCTCCCACACCACGCCATTTGCTCTCCCCATTCAGTTTGAGAAAGCAGTCTCCGGTCGCAAGATTATCGATTTTTGCCACTAAATCATCAAAAAATCGTCTACTTTACAGAGAATCCACGTAGACGAGTGAGGTATTTAAACACAGACATGAACCTAAATGTGTTTAGGTAGTTATTTATGATGATTGATTTTTTTTATGTCGTGTATCAAGTTGTTCAACATAAAAATGTCTCCGTGTTGGAATGTTTGGATGCTTCGTTTTACAAAACTAGAGGTGTGTATTTAAAATTAAAATTTGTATGAGAAATATGAGAAACGTTCATAGCATCTTTTATATAGCTCTATTTATTACAACAACATGATCAATGATCATGAGCACATAATCAAAATGTAAAAAAATCTTAGGAGATGCTAGATACAAATTTATTTATAGATTTTTACTTCATTGACAGTAATGATATTTACATACCAAACTCATCACATGCCACCCAAGTGATCAAATGGAGGTATATAAATGTAGAGATATATAAAGATGTGCCATTTTACAACAGTAGTGAGTGACGACACAATCGTGTACAAGGGATTCATGAAAGCTGTGTGAAATAGTGTTTTAATGTTAATATTCGCAATGATCATGGTAATGTGGCGTAGCGAATTACAAGATTCTGCGACCACCACTCTCGATTTATTTTATTTTTGAACATCCTATACTATGTCCTGTAATCATGGAAGAAAAATCCTCTAGCACTTTACTGCTTCCGACAGACGCACACACTCACACTCATAAAAAGTCTAAAAGTGAAAAAAACATATAGGGAATTTTTTAAAAAAATATTCCATTCACTAAATATTTTGGGTCAATGTTACAATTTTATTATATATGTGTCTACTCACCTACATTATAAGAATGCTAACTTTTGAACAGTATAATTCCTTCAACGTCTAGAGCTCTCTGATTTATTACCGAAATGCAAGATTTATTTCGCTTCAAGAGTTGTCAAACCGGAGAGACTGGCGAAAACGGCAGAACACTCTTGTGGAGCATATCCATTGGTCTGGCACAATGCACACACATGTCTGACAGCTTCTTCCAGGTGACTGGAAGCTTACTGAATTCGGATCACATTTTCCTGGCACATCTGCGAATGAAATACAAGCACACTTCCGTTTGAATCAATTTTGTAGATTTTTCCTTCTTTCCTTTGCAATGGTATTACATTTTAGTCAAAGGGGCGAAAATCCGATTTCGCTCTTTTTCAGGCAACATATCAAAATGCATCATGTTTACCGCAAGATGATCGAGATAAATGATCGCATTGTGTCTAGCTGCTGAGTTTGTATATAATGTGATTCGAGAATATTATGTATGTTTCGTGTAATAAATTTATTTAAAAAAACTCTCACGTATCAAAAAAGCGTGCAAATCTATTGCTGGTATTGTCCAGAGGAAAATAGTCAAAATAAAAAGGGAGCAAAAACCCCTTTTCATACATTTTATTATACGCATTGTGTAAAATTCAAGTTATTTTAACTGTCGAATTTATTATTCCGACTAATTTTTTACTGTACTTTTGCTCGTTTTATGAGATTGATATTGTACAAGGAAAATTGAGCAGGAAAACATGCCCTTATCTTCAAAGGAACCTAAAATTGCAGTGAGAATTTTATACACATTTATGTAACGCATTTTTGTGCTGTAATAACATACATGTGAGTGAGATAATGCAGCAATACGCAGTTATGTGTACCTCTGTGTGTAAATTACAACTTACAAAGGAAAAATCGTTTTACACCTTTCAACTTTTCCTTTGCAATTGATTAAATTGTGTGCTAAATTTTCCTGCAAACAATGTGCATGTTACTGCACATTAACAACAATTGCTTGTTCAGAGATGATCGTTGCAAAGGAAGCAATAATTATCAGTTGTATAAGCAATTTCGTATGATATATAAAATTTCATGATGTCTGCTCACAGCAATACATAACATTTGACATTGTGTAAATTATTGGTGGATTGATTTTGGTAACTTATATAAACGCTGCCAGATTACAAATTACATTAATAAGGTAATTTCGAGAGAAGTGATGAGAATATGGAATTTTCCTCAATATATTTTTATCTTGGACTAAGAAAAAATGTTTGTTCATGGTTAATTTGGAAAAAGATTCAACTCAAAAAGTGACAAGGACGACGAATATAAAGACGAATCCATATTATTACACATGAATAGTTATAAATAGTTTCGCCGACAAAAACAAGTAGTCATTCATGCATAAATTTGCAGGATAAAAATGTCTACATCTACATTTTGATTTTCCAAGTAAAGTCAGAAGTCAAAAACATTAGAGTAATCTTTATAAATGTCCCAATGATATCATATAATACTGTCATTTGTCTCATTATACTCATCATAAAACCTCTCCAATTTGGCATGGGCATAATATTAGTACGCCCACAGGTTGTCTAAAAAAATAGATGTCAACAAATCGTTCGCCTTTAGTTTTTGCATCAAGGGCAAATCAATTGATCCATCATTTCTTTCATAAACAAACTAGAATAAAAATTATGGATTACGGAAATCAATGGATTTAAATCACTTTAATCACATCATGCATGCGACTGAATAAAATACACGATACAAGTATTTTATACAAAATACATATACATATATTTAAGGTAGGTATATAATTTGTAGATGTTTCATATTACAGTAAGATGTAAGACTGATACATGCAAATTTGCAAATAATTAGGTATAATTGACTAGAGTGTTTGGTTAAATAA
>JAHZNC010003858.1:0-18042 GCA_027744095.1 Zhuqinia jingwanae | reverse complement strand
ACTGAAAGTTTGATCAATCGTATAATAATATTACTCAAAACACAAGAGATTTCTCCATACATATTCCCATCCCGTTATTATGCGGCAAATTCTTTTCCCATATTTCTCAAGTTATTGAAACAACATGAAACTCGGCATTATGCTTTATCCCCTTTAACTACAATATGGAGGTATGTAGTTTTTTAGAACACAAAATATTATTCTAAATCCAAAAACGCTAATTTATTGCCAGCATACGCACTCGATGAACGTAGTTTTACTACCTCTGTCTAATAGGCATTGCCTCTGCACTCTGCACCTTGCACAAAGATGAAAGACCTTTTTTTTTTTAGCGTGAAGGCGATAGTAGATGGGTGTTTTGACTTTTTTTAAACTAGCTATCCACTTCGCATTTTGTAAAACGCACTAAAGGTCCATCTGGCGTATAACGAGGCAAACGCTTAGTAAGCGTCGCTTGCTACTACCGTCTCTTATGAAAACAAAGTTATAATCTATGCACCTCATCACCAAAATCTTAACATGCCCCGGTAGCTATCTAGACAATGGATGAAATGAATGCGCCTTCTTCGAACATACTGCATGCATGAATGTATTGTGTGTGTGCTTCACTGTTTAGTGCCCGGTATGAATGCTCAGCTTGTCCATTTCTAGCATCTGATAGCTGTGTTGAAATATTTTCCAGGTAAGCACTTTCAAAATTTAATTTAATTAACTGTAGGTTATTTAATCAGTTGGTACGATGTAATTGGAATGTGTGTAAAAAAGGAAAAGTTGAGGTTTGTGTAATTTTCATTGTTAGATTTGTGTTAATACTGACAAACTTTGCCCTTTTATCCTTGGAAAAATGTACATATAGTATACTTGCATACTTTTTGAAGTATTTTTTAAATGAGTTAATTGAAATGGATTGAAAACCAGTTTCAAAATTTGAATTGATGTGCGTTAACCTTGTTCTTAGCCTGAAGTGCATGATTATTTTTACATTTAAAGATTTAATAAATGGAAAGGGCGCGGGATAGTTGATTTTCGCTTATATATTGAGCACTTTTGTAGAACTGTGTTGTGTGTGACAAAACATTCCGACGAACATTAAAGTTAATTGCTCTTGTTTTAACAGTGTAGACATGTCAAAAACAACAGTTGTTTATTATTTGACTATTGTTTATTATTGTTCAACACGTGTTTAGAGATAAATTAAAATATCGTTTCGGATAGTTCGTAGTGTTGGAGTATAAATTCGAAGTAAGATATATAATAAATGTGTTTGATTTTGCTTGTAGGTAATATTTAAGGTAAGCAGTTATGGCAGATACAGCGAAGAAAGCTGCACCTGCTGCTAAAAAAGCAGCAAAACCTGCGGCGGCGGCGGCTGCCCCTCCTAAGGAGAAGAAAGTAAAAATCCAAGAAAAGCCTAAGGAACCATCAAAGCCCAGACCTTTGTACAAACCAGGACGTCTCTACGCCAAGGCAGTTTTCACCGGATACAAGAGAGGTTTGAGGAATCAAAGAGAAAACACCTCCTTGTTGAAAGTAGAAGGATGCAGTAATCTGGCCGAGGCAAAATTCTATGTAGGAAAGCGTGCTGCCTATGTTTACAGAGTACGTTCGCTATGACTTTTAGTTTATTTACATTTTAAATTTTTATTAATGCATTGTAAATTACAAAAATATTGCAAAATACATGGAAGAATTAATTTGCGATATTCTATTTTCTGTGGTATAGGCAAAGGTAAAGCGCGGTGTTCCTGGACGTAGAGATAAGCCCAAGACCCGTACGCGTATCATCTGGGGAAAGGTAACACGTATTCATGGATGTTCCGGATCTGTGAGGGCAAAATTCCGTAGCAATTTGCCCGGACAGGCTATGGGCAAGCGTGTCAGAATTGTAAGTTTCGTAAATATGAATTTGAAATGACCATACTCTATAATATTAAATTTGTATACTTATGGAATAAACCGCCCTTGTTTATTTTGCGATTGCAGTTGCTGTACCCAAGCAGAATCTAATTTGGTCCGCCCTAACGGAAGTTAGTTATGTAATTTCAACTTAAGTTGCGTGGTGTTCCAAGTTGGCGAAATAAATTTCTTTTTATGACAACTTATAAAATTGTTCATACTCGGTTTTATTCTTTATTTAAAACTCATCAGTCTTGTCTTGACTATTCTACTTAGATTTGCATTTTATTCTACGCATTTTGTATGGCAGCTTTTTGTGGTATTGTGGGAACTTTAATTTCGTCTAAATTTTCTGTTGCCCTTTGAGGAGAATTTTTGTACATTAGAAAATGTCCCTGTAGAGTTGCCGGACTGGCTATTTGCAGAAGTCCCAATGCCTTTAGTTTGTTGATAAAATTATCTGCGTCCACTTGACCACTCTCAGGGTAGAAATTGTGAAATAGTTGTTGAGCTTGATAGGGTGTGCAGTAAGTAATTAGGGATTGATAATCTACTCGTCCGGGTCTAATCAAAGCCGGATCCAACCTGCATGGTATGATAAAAAGGCAACATTTAAAATTTGCAACAAAATGCATCATCACTGCGCATATGAATCACAAGAGATACATTTTTCAAAATGATTACTTTATAATCATACCTTTCTTTGTAGTTCGTCGTCATAAATAATATTCTGGCCTCCGATGAAGCCACCCCATCAAGACAATTTAAAAACCCACTTAGAGTAACTCGATTCAATCCTTGGTAGGCAGTTTTCACTGTAACGAAATTATGTACAGTACAATGATGAGAGCTACATTCTGCTTCGAAATTGCATATATGTACACCTGAATTAAGGTTAAGTGCTACAAATAAATTTAAATTTCCTCCCACCTTGCTCACTGTCTTCCCTTGACACAAAGGCGGCATCAACATCCTCCAGTAAAATAATACTTTGTTGTGGCGCTACTGATAGTAAATGACTTAATCTGTCGTCTGATAAACTCCTGTCTGACAAGTTTAGTACACAAATAGCCATTTCCAAATGACCGGCTAGTGCTGTAATGTACGATGACTTTCCACATCCTGCAAAATTCGAAATAGCATTTAGAACAAATCATTACATGCAAAAATTATTAATTTACTCGGTAATTATTACCGTAATAATTTCATAGTACTTACCTGGCGGACCATGCAGCAAATATCCTCTTCTATATGGTATACCTGTACAAGGAATTAAAAATTAATTAATCGTATAATATGACCTTTAACTTGTAAAATTAAAATGATTTTAAACTTCATATGTACATAATAATTAATTATTAAGTAGTACTAAATTAGTACCTCTTCTGCTGTACCATTCTGGACTATCTAAAAACTCTTGAATATCTGTAGTAATGCGTTGGCTGAGTCCATCAGCCAATACCACCGATTGTAAGGGACGCTTGTTTTTTGGGTGTCCAAACTGTCGCCATTCAGTCCCAACAGCAACGTATGTTATAGTTTTGCCTTCAAACTGCTTTAAGGCCATAATTCGTGCTGTTAAAACAAACTTGTTAGATGCGGAATCTACATAAATCTACATTATTATTACGCCAGTGACAGTGTATACTACCTTCTTCTAAAATGTCATAAAATATCTGCCGGTTTTTCCCATAAGTTGTAAATTGAACAGTCTCCCAAGGAATTCCCATATGCAGATCTAGTGTTTGTTGTTCTCGTGTCCTTTCAACACGAATCCAGTGACTTCCGTACCTTCATGGATAAAACATTATCTTTTAACGTGTTGTTACAATATAGTACGAGATTAGTCATGTAGTTTTACTTTTCTGCGACTTACTGAAAAAAATGAGTGCCAATACTGGGTACAAAAGAGAATTTGGTCAGCACATTTCCGGTCTCCTTTTGTTCGTATTCCAAACTAAAGAAATAACAAGGAAGGCTTACATATATGTATCCTGCTACTGTAACTAAAATCCACAAAATCATTTGAAGGAAAACAAATACCTGCGCTCCTTTTCTCAAAGTTGCTACCCCAGCACCAACGCCAAAGAGACCGAAACCCGCACCAAAGTAAGGGTTATCGGTAAGACTAGAAATTAACTCTGTGAACCCCATCTTTTCTTTTGGGAGTAATTATAATAATAGTACTAACTTAACGGATTGGAAACGGCGAAAGCGCTTCAGTTTTTCACTTAACTCAACTCAGGTCAATCAAAAGAAAACGCTGATTTTCTTAAAAACTCCATTAATTACTGCTTACTATAAACAGCATCAATATTGCAGATCACGGTCTTAATAATGACCCTAGTCTTATAAAATGCTTGAAGTGAGAAGTGATCACTTAAAAAATTTCATAGTTAAATTCATAGATGAAAAGTCTTTACATTCCCAGATGATGCAAAACTAGCTTTACTTTTTCCGTGCAACTTGCTCTGCCGGGCAAAAATGGTTCAAGATGATCATAACAAGAACATGTGCTTCTATGTTCTAATTTTGCTATTCCATTCCACAGGATATGGACCATAGCATGAAAACCAGGCAAGCTACGTACGCTACACGTGTAATGTACTGCACAAAGAGATGGGAAAATGCATAAAGTGGATATTTAAAACTTGCTAAAAAAAGTATAATTGACACACACCTGTCATCTATGCTAATTATATGAGTAAGAAAAATTTCAAACTTTTTTATTTATCGGGCGAAAAATATGTGTTTTGTGTTTTCATGTCGATTTATCCCTTACACTGAACATTGATACATTTAATAAATTACAAATCAGAACTTGGACAAAATGAAGACATCAGAAAGTTAATACACTTTTTGGTAGTCTACATAATATTTGTTACACAATGCAATAAAGTATCACAGTCTCTTAATCCACAACCCACAAACAATATACCCAGTTTAAGCAACAACATGGTTTTCATGCATTATTCTTCTGAAATCTTTCTTTGTCACCTGCAAGTTCAAAGTTTTGTCGACATAATTGTCTGGATATTTTAACAGAGGTTTGCGTGAGTATCATTGTAGGTCTTAAATCTGCAAAAAAAATACAAAAAAAATAACAGTTATAAATTACGACAACATCCAAATCTGCAGACGAATAGAGTATAGTACAATGTTGCACACCTGCATTTTCTGTTGATAGTTTGCAATGGAAATTACAAATATTTACATGAAGCTTGCCAGTGCTATCGCACACCAAAGGTCCCAAAATTCTTGGACAAATGCATTCTCCAGCGTTTGCTGGAATGTTTATCAGCTCATTAATGACATCTTGTTTGAGATTTTCTTTCGTCTGTGAAATTATGAAATAAATGGAATCCGTTAAATTCATTATTAGTTCTTTAACTACTTGTAAGGCAAATCATTGGTGTGATCGTGATGGAAGTAGCCTTACGGAATTTGACATGTCTTCAACGTCGTCAATATCCCAATACGTAATGGATGTACTAAAGTTGCCGTATGTCCGTTCTAGTTCTGCCTCTGCCCCTCCACCGGTATCGGTTTGGTTTGTGGTGACGGGAATGTGCAATGCTGTTATATGCATCAGACAACTTCCGTATAACGCAAAAATAATGATATACAAGCTTGAACTGAACATAATAGTTTTCTGTATTCAAAATTCTATATTCTGTGAGTTTCTGAGTACCAGTGAATAAAGCGATCACTTATGATTTCTATTAATTGTTTTGATCTATGTATATTTATTGTCTATGTCTATATTTTGAATTTGATACTTCTCGCTTTGTTGTCGAAAGAAAACTGAATTCTTCAACACTTTTGTGTGATCTATAAATACTAAAGGTTGATAGCACAATTTAACATTTCAAAGAAATAGACAAAGACACAAACCCATGCATCAATGTTACATACTTACATGGAAGCTTTAGATAGAAAACAAGCAATTTCTATCAGGTTTGCTTACGCCCTGACACAAGCAGATTAAATGACGTCAGAATTTGAAAGTCAATGAATATGCAGAAGTCACATAAATAGCACACTGTCACTAATATGCAATCAAGAAGGTAGATCAGTTTAACAATGATTTCCTAAAAATATTTTGTTCATTCGTACTACTTCATTGAAACAGGAGTCGTAAACTTGTGGGTCTCCTAATAAAACTACAGACAAGTCCTGTATTGCAATCTAATAATAACCCTAATAAATCAATGATGCTAATTGTAGCTGAGTTTGTCGAGTCGAGGTGATAAATTGTTGCATAAATGTAAATATAATAATTATATTCTGATACATTCGCAAAAAAATGTCATTTACACATAAAATCAGTCTTTTTTTTATTGCATGTTTCAGGGACTAGATCTAGAACAGATTCTCAACGCAATAAATGTTGCCCTTTATTAGGTTGAAGTTGAAGTAAGTAATAAAAAACTATTGCCGTATTGTCGTGCTACATACTAACAGCAGGATATTTCTGTTTATAGAAGAACAAAGATAACGTACTTGAATGTTGTAAAAATGTTTTGCGATCATGGTGTTTTATTGTCAGATTTAGAAAACGAACCTTCGTTGCAAAAATAAATGCATGCGCCTAGAAATGGTATCCGGTACGCTATATTATCCTTCAAACTCTGTGGCATACTTCCTTCAATTCTGCCATGCATAAACATTATTGAATAGTGAAATACAATCCATGAAATCCAGTAGCGTGTGAAGTATGGTGGCTCGGAACGGAACTTTGCTTTCACTTACATTTGCGTTTAAAAAAACATGAAACGGAGAAAAACTCTAGCCCCACTGCACTGCTCTAATGTGAAAAAAAATGCGTATAAAATATATGTATACGTGGCAATCATTTAATAATCACTTAATACTCAAGTCTCTAGCAAAATACAATTCTCCACTCCACTATGATAATCAATTTGCCGCATCACATTGTTGGCCCGTCATAACTATTGTTAAAAAAGACCTTCGTAGAATGTCCATACTTTGGTCGACACGTCATAAAAAGCAGCGCATTTTCCCATAAACTTACACTACAATGTCTTGGAACAATTTTTCATAATCATGATGCGATTATTGTAGCAGCACATCGGAGTGAATAATACATAGATTACATTGTTATTAGTAAAAGGAGACAAGCTAGAACTATTATGATTTATATCGGACACAAGGAGAAAAACTGGGTCATGGCTCATTTGATTATGTATTCAAGCAGGCGACATTATGATGATATTCAAAAATGGATTTTATACATAAAACATAAAACTTACTTTTTTCTTGTGCTAGCATAAAAATTTGTTTGTGAGTTCATAATAAATAATACTTGATACGTGCCTACTTATATATATTTCTTGCGAAAAAAAAAAGAAACGGTTAAAAAAATAGTTGGCAACTTAAGTCAAGGACTCCCCTTTTCCTTCCTTTTATATACATTCCCATATAAAAGCTTTTTTCTCCATCACCACTACTGACTACCAGATGCAGATCTAATAAAAAAAAGTTTTTGGGCATGGAATGGCATGCATCTGTACCAAATTCCAGCAATATTAAAAAAGTGTATACCTAGGAGAGTAGTACCACCATGTACATTTGACATTATTACATGATGAATGCATCAATGGTGCATGGCTTATCGCACCAAGGTTTAGTCTTTATTCATCAGACCAGGGCAGTTTGCTAAAAACCTATTCCCCTTTTCTACCGTTCTTGTCTAGTAACTTTTACTTATTTACGTCTGAGCAAAAAAAAACAAAAAACGTTCCAAGTTCTTGGAGTTCTAAAAAAAAATTTGTACATATGACAAAATGAAGTTGGATATTCGCTAGTTCCTAGCAAACAACCATCATGATCAACATGATCATCATAATAACTATAACATTCAAACAAAAATATAGAGCCAGGAGCAGCGAGCAGAGTCCCAGTATAATCACACCATCCATATCTTATTTTCCGTGGGGGGATTTTATTAAAAGAAATAGAGACTTTGTTCCAGCGAACCGTATCACTCAATGTAAAAAAATATCACTCCATATCTCCACCAAGAAACTAAGAAAGCAGCAGCAGAATTCGCGAATTGCTTTCTTGCATACATGAAGCATATTACTTAAGCCCAACCACTCACTCTCTGCTGGCTCCGCAAACATCACCACATACAAAACTACGATAAAGAAGAAAAAGGGAATGATTTTCATCCTCATACATAAGTAATGTGCATGCAAGCGCACTACTACATGTACATTGGAGAGTGGAGAGCTTCATCACACTGGATAAAATAAGCAAGCAAAGTAATATGAGTATGTAGGGTTCTTTTTTTTAATACGCTGAATTGATCAGCTTATTTTTGGCCACACGTGTTCTTCATAGATTTGCTAACGCTTCTTCTTTTCTTACTTGTTTGCAAGGAAGAAAATGTGTGCTGTTGCTGTACACATACCACAAACTATAGGATGAATCCAGAAGAGGTGTACCATGTAAAGCAATAAAACTAGGACTGCTCGCTAACACACGCTCCTGTTTTTGTTGTCAGAGATTCTTTTTCATCAGGATTTTATTGTAAAAAAAATATGTGGCTCTAGGCAAGCTCTCTACATTAATACGGCATGCGTACGGGTTATGCTCTCCATTCAGGAAGGATAAGAAAGACATATCCAACATTGACATGGACGGGATGAAAAAAGCCAGACGTCATGTGGAAAGTCAATAACAGTAAGTCAAGTCAGCAGTTGTAAAAGTGGTGGTGATGTTATCGGACGCAAATAAATAACAACAAGAACTTCAACAGCATAAGCTTAACTTATTGCGTCAGGTGTACACATTTATATATAATTGCCTTCGGCAAGGCGAAGAAGAGCCCTTACTAATCTCCGACTAAAAAATAAACCGATATTTGGCTGTCAAGCTGCAAAGAAAAAAGTTCTTACAGAAGAAAAGAACGTAAGTCGTACAAGAAAAGCTTTCTCCATCCAACTTTTTTTTTGAAGTTCAAACTCTTTAACAGACATATCGAACTTAGCGCTTTATATCTCTTCGCGGCTGAAGTGTCTGATTGATATCTCGATCTTGAAGAAGCGCTTTCCTGGCTGCTCTCGTTGCAAGCTTGCTTATAGTTTTATTCCAGTATTCAGCGGGGAAGGGAATGGTAGCTTCAGCTTGATGAAAGCAAGCTTGGGTGCTAGTGCAAGTGACGGGGAAGACGTGCATAGAAGCAAATTTTCTTTCTCCAATTTGTATACCATATTTACGTTTGATGGATTATTGACTTGGATTTGTTCTAGAGTAGGTCGTTTTGTCCGGGTAGTGTGTGCACCTTTGTTGAAGTACATACAGCTAAACTTTTTGACAGAACCCTCAACAATGTCTATTGCGACATTGATGTAAGATATTTCTTTTTAAAAAATATATGTAAATATTCCTATGTGATATCAATTTCGCATTCATGCATTCGTTCATTCATTGGAAAATATATGTACCTTTTATTATACTTTCAACAACTATTTTTCAGATTGCATTGGGACAGCCTCAATGCTGCAAAGACAGGCTGGCGTGTC
Source organism: Zhuqinia jingwanae (assembly GCA_027744095.1). Taxonomy (NCBI): domain Eukaryota; kingdom Metazoa; phylum Arthropoda; class Collembola; order Entomobryomorpha; family Paronellidae; genus Zhuqinia; species Zhuqinia jingwanae. Next base: position 8,596 of record JAHZNC010003858.1, on the reverse strand, counting down.
AAAATAAACGGGCTTGTATATTCCCAAAGGGAGGATTTCAAAAAGAGATTTCCTGATAAGATCAAGGAAGAGGATCCCAATGGGCAAACCTTGGTGATTTCTGCGGAGGATGAACCCGCATTTGACCGCAACAATCCGTATGACTTACCAATGTACGTTGTCATCCAATATCTTAAGGTTCTCGGTGAGATGAAGTATAGGGTTGTGGGCACTCATTCGACGGCCACCCCGGATTACAATCATTCCACGACAGTTTGGACGCTGCAGATGAAATGAGATTGGGGGAAAATCGTAGTAAAAGATGTGTCCATCTTGTAGCATTGTTTGTTTGTTTTTTTTATTTTTTTTAAGTTACCAAAAAACCGTTATTGCATATCATCGAGAAAAAATGTGTTGTGCTATATATGAAATTGATTTCTATCTATATAATACGTGTTGGTTGTGAGAATGTGAAACGTTTTTGTTTTATGCCTGGCAGCCTCGCACGTCATATTTGGTTCTTGGGATCCATATGAAATAATAGCCCATTTTTCTTTCTCATTGCGAATTCTGAAATCGTAGAGCTCCGCGTATGTAATTCATAGACATATACCTAAAAGTATGCGTACTTAATAATACATCGCATTCCATTCAACTTGCCTTTCTCGCGTGAACACAAAACAGTATTAAAAAACGTAAATTGAATTATATTTTGCTCATAGCTATGCTCTATTCCTAGAGACTATTATGAACATGAAAAGATTCATATATTATACATATTTTAGAAAAATAATAATGATGCATTGCCAACGCATAGTTATGCCCGTAAAATTTACAATGTTTAAAAAAAATGTAACTTCCAAGCAAACGAGATACACAACACAGTATATATTTTATGTACACATTCTCTGCGCTTCAAGTGCATAAAATTTAAAAGTCTATCGTAAAAAAGTACCTCAGTACTAACATTAATAACTGTATTTTTGAAACATGAAGATTTAACCAATATTTAACAAAAAAAACTGATGAGAATACTCAATATAAGTACTGTAGTAATAAAAGCACAGTCACAACTAAGTGCATGTATAATTAGGTGATATATCTCCAAACTGGAATCAATCAAAATGTAATACTTTAAAACGTAACAGCATTCAATATGCCAAGTTAGAAATGCCTGAAAATGAAAATAAAAAAATTACTGCAATTAAATGGAAGAAATTGATGTTAAAAATTATTTTGACATAACTACATATTATGTACCTATAATATGAATGAATATGTTGCATGAAAATTAATACATTTGATAACTGCATACAGCGTTATCTTTAAGCTTTAAATTACCTATACACATCTTCATAATAACCAATCTTCATAATCAGCATCCCATAATCACATCACATCATTAGTAATCATGCAAAGTTTCTATCCCCAGCTTTCTGAATAAATAGTAACGGCCAAGGTAAACAGGAGAAAACAAACACAACATATTGCAACATATACACAATACACATAATGTATACATGTTCTTGTTTGAACAAAGGATTACGCCACAGTCGTCCTTCATTCAGGATATTTATGATCTATTTCTTTGTCATTTGTGGAGGATATTTCTAGCCATGTAAGAAATAAGAAACTAATGGAAATGGGAGCATTTACATTGTATATATTCCGATCACGAATGAGGTATTTTCATAACTCATGACAGTGGTAAATCATATCACTACACAAAGAAAGATTAATTTGAGTATATTTAACTCGGCTTTAAATAGGATAAAACGTTGTAACGTTGTAAAATAGAACCACTGTAATGAGTTGCAATTATAAATGAACATATAATAATAGACGTTGTATTATTTAGGGTAGATGAAGAACGGATAGATTCTTGGGTCAAAATGAAATATTATATTATTTTTTAATAGTAATATTATTTTGTACTAGTAAATGTGTCGATTGATCTATGTAACTTGACCGAGTTCGCTGAAATTGAATAGACTTACAGCAAATGTTTTTTGATTACCTAAAAATTTTGAAAAGTACCTAATTCTACTGAAAAATAAGATGAAATTCAATACCGTTTTCGTATATTAGACGTAGACAGACTGACATATTCGCAGTATCCCTATATATAGATATTAGCGGTTCCAAATAGATATTTCACTTTTATGTCTACAGTCTACAGTTGACAGTAAATGCTGTAATGACTGCAGTAAATGCTTTCATGAAATCTATTTACTTTACAAAGCATTGCGCATTGTAATATATTTGACTGTCTTGTTTACACATTGAGTTTAAAGCTATTGATAATGAATAGATAGAAAATTTAATGTGTCGATGCATTGTTTGGAACTGAACAAAGTTTATGGAATGCAGTGTTCTACTTGTATCACATATGTAGGTACATTGATAGTGTAAACTGAAAAAGGCATGAAACGAGTTATCATTCTAAATTTAATGACTCAATAAAACCTTTCAAAATCAAAGTATGCACATTTAATACATTTATAAAGGTTATTGTTTTCCACGAAATGACAAATTACATATCTTCCAAAATATTCAATGTCCTCCCTCCTCACTATGTATAATACAATATGTATGCAACATGAAAATTATAGATCCTTCAACATTTGGTGTTTGAACTGCATGGGAGGAATTCTAAACGGCTAACATTAATAAAATTACACACATTTCACGCTCAACTTGTTAATACCCAAGTTAAACTGCAATAAGTAGAAGGATTAGGATGGTGTAATGTAGTGAGTTAATTATAGCTATCATTATTGGCAATTAGTCGCTCTTTAGGTAGGTTTATACAAAGTAATTAGTTTAAAATCGTCCCTTCTCGAGTCTGCTGCACACATCACATTAGTGACCATCTTCTGTTCATAACTAATACCTCTCTTCTACAGCGACCTCTTACTACAATGAGAGTTGTGAATCTTGTGTAAGTTCATTATAATATTGAATGTATTGAAATGCGTCATTATTCTTTACAATTAGAAATTTTAACCATATTTTTTTAAACATGTATTTTACAGTATCAAGTTTTTGATACAACCAAAACTTGAAAATGGCTCAATGATACTTGACAATGGAGAAGTACGTATTTTCGGGGCGGATGATGCCACATCTGCATTGTTGCAGACTGAATTTCCGGAATTGCAGTCCAACCCTACTGCATCATCATCTTCTTCATCCTCAAAGGGAACTGATCTGTACTCCACGTACATAGGTGAAGCTATCAAGCTTCATGAAGCCCTGGCAAAAGTGACACAATATCTCAACGCGCTTGACGAACAAGAATACACCGTTGTGTCTGCATTCACCGACAATCTTGTTGTTCCAGCGGGCGACACCGAATTAAAATACAAAATGTACATTTGGACCATGCAAAAGTGATCAAACGTATGCACATGCACATGATTTTTTTCCGTGTCTTGAATTGAAAAGTCTCACCAAATTTCGATGTTAGCATATTATGTCTCTTAATTTTACTGAGAAAAGTATTTTCAATGCTGTGTATCTATTCCAAATTAAATGTTATTTTAAAACAATGTCTATGCTCAACTTTCATTAAACTATGCCAAATGTGTGAGAGCAGCGGAGTATACTGTGTAATTGGTCTAAATAAATCACTATGTACGTCATTATAAGTATCATAAAAAATGTGGTGTAAAAATATTTATTGATGAAAGTATTACAACGCCCAACACATTATAACCTCGTATAAACCTATGGAGAGTCTCAATTTGAGACCTGTCACGTCATCACAGAGAAAATGCATGAATGAAAATGAGATTGTTTCATGGTCACAACGTAGACGCACTAGATGTTTGCACCTGCATCACCTTCTCTCTGCCACACACACACAGGGCTGTTCCAAGAAGTGAAAGCTGAAAACCCTGAGCTATTTAGATATATATTGTACGTAATTTGAAGTTAGTAGCAATTTTAATTTGAAATTTCTTAATTTTTAATATTTCATGATGTACAAGCTATTTTAAAAACTAATGGCTAAAATTTTTGTAATCTGTAATATGGAACACAAAATACTTTGAATTTGTATTCACCATGTTAAAGGGACGTAATGGGAATGTATTAAAGCTAAGCACTACACATTACATAAAGCTACATAGGCAGGTATTATATTTTTTATATATCTTGCATTTCCGTTCAAATTTGTTTTCTCCGTTTTGTCGATGAGGTAAGCATTTTCACCGAGAACTAACGGACCCGAAGATCAGTTGTTCAGTACGTATAAGTACACTACAAGGCCGTTATAACTTATAAGACCGTACAAAGTGTAAACAATATAAGCATACATGATATACGATATACGTAAAATCTACAGTATAGTACACAGTTGTTTGTAACTCTCTTTTTTTTAAGAGAATGCACATACACAATATAAAGAAAACGTAAGATGACATTTAATAGGAAGAAACATAAACAACTGACAACAGGTATCTGTACTACTACAAATTCTGTAGGCGTGAAAAAGGGAAAAAATAATATGCAGTTTAGGTGAGCTGTGTCATGTGCGAGAAGAATAGATAATGAATTAAACGGAACAAGTGTTTTGTTTTGTTGTTTTGGCTCTCCCTGACCAAAGTCCAGATACTCCAGTTTTGGTACACACACGTTTAGTTTCATTTTATTGTGTGCTAGCAAAACTGTGTCAAATCTACTAAATGAAAGATACAAAGGGATACTACTTGGTGGTAATTGAGTTTTTCCGAGCCGGGACTTGCGTTAAACTATCATTAACAGTAACCCAGTAAATCAAAGTAATAGTCTTCCATTTGAATTGGAGTCATCTGTCATGCGAGTTTCAAAATGCCACTCTGCACACTAGTGTAAGTACTTGAAAGCAAACACGATATTTTACAAAGTTCAAACATAAAAGCGTATTAAGGAAAATACTTTATCATAAATATTATTCATTGAATTTTATTAAGATTGAGTTATGAGATTTACGAAGGATGTCTAGGGACCTGTGGGGCATTACCTTTACTTTCCTGGACTGTGCATATTAATGGACTGAGGACACGCTATAGGGCTGGAATCCAAAAATTTCACCCAGAACTGCAAGACACGTTTGGAAATTCTTTATCGTACTCGCAGAGTGCAAAAGCCACTTTGCCAGAAACAATGGCCATTGTAACCAATTATTTGAATTGGTTGGATAGCGAAGGATTCATGGTTGTCGGTTCTACCATGGACAGTTCAGTGTACAATGGAGGGGTCACCAAAACACAAATTTATACTTTACAAATGCCAAACACGTCTGTGCCCTAAAATTTCCTTTTGGCACTTATACATATCTATCTAGTGCAAGTAAAGCATATTTTTTTGGTTAACGGAGTATGGAATAACTTTACGGTGTTAACACGGGTTGTGATTCATACAGTACATAATATACTGAAAACCTTGTAATTAATAATTATATATATTTTACTTATTGTTTAAATTATATTGTCATAATCATAAATCATATAACATGTCCTTAGTATTGGCTGCGGGCGCAAACTTTTTATAAAATACGGAGACAAAATGACATTTTGCGATTGTTAATTGGTGTACACATTCAGATTACCCTCATTATTTTTTTAAGGAGAATTGGTTAATAACCTCCATAACTTATAGAATGTATTGAAATTTACGGGTGACAGGTGCATCTAAAAGGAAAAGTAATGTACCTGTATGCTCATACAAATTACATGCCATGCAAATTACATTTTAATCAAGGTTTCCAATTTGTTGAGAAATATTTATTGATGATCTGGGGCTTTCATATGCTCCCTCTCCAGTTTACTTGGGTTTATCCGCACTAGTCTGAAAATGTGCAAAATACAGTCTGTACATGTTCCGGTACAAATCATCTTACCTGACACATCTGTACTTGTAGACATTAACAATTTCTCTCTCTCCCTCTATACTGTGCCATGTTTTTCCGCATTTGTTATACACTTCACACAATGTTATAAATTATAACTTATAATGTTATACACATACATACCTAAGTATTTATTTAAGCAAATATATGATGTTGGAGTTAATGGTAAAAAGGGACTTGAAAGCTTATCTTGCCAAATAAGTAGATAGGTATGTATACAATATACTTTTATGTAGGCTGCTACAAAGTTATATTTATTATATTCTTTTTTGGGTATTTCAAAATATCATGTCAAGCAAGCAAAAGAGAAAATGAAGCAAATTACTTTTTTTAATTTTCCCTCGACATTTATTCCATCGTCAGAACAAGTTTATTGTATACAAAGATAAAAGTATAGTTTTTGAATTTTGCACAGTCGAAATTGGTTGCTGCAAAACACAAAACCTGTTATACATTACTTTCTCAAATCCATTACTTTATTTTTGGCTTGTGTTGCAACCCTGTAGTTTAGTATAATATTTTTTGGATAGCACAATGTTCGTGGTTTCCTAAAAGTCAAATGTGATAAATATAAACTTATCTGGTATATGACATTCATTATTATCGTATGTATTTAATATTATACTCCATATCTGCAGCAAAACAATCAGAAGTGTATTCTTCATTGACGGGTTCAAAATTAACAAGAATAGTGTGTACTCTACACTTCTTTCTTCAATGCAATAAAATATGAATTGAATGTGTGAATATTCATGTGTGAATTTAGGTATAATATGAGTTTTTATATTAGAGATAATTTTGTTTCTATTTCCATCATTAAATCCAAAAATTCAGAATTGTATAATATACTGGATTTTAGTACGAAACAAAATGTTGTTTATAAATGTTATTGCGACCACGCAAATTCTCATATTACCCCGGGGGGAATTGCAGTTGTGAAATGTAATTTTTTAGAGATGTATGGCCAACTATTCTTCGTTAGATAAAACAATTTGTTTTTTAGTAAGAATAACATGTCTGTGTCATGCATGTGCGCATGCAACAACAGCAATTTTCTTGGAAATTAAACTGAAAATATAAAAATGACCAAAACAACTTAGTAATACCATGCAACCATATTAATTAAGATACCTGCAGTGTCGGTGTATAATAAATTCAGTAAAAAATGTTATTTATGTATTCCTATATATTCTATGTATGCATCCATTATGAATCGTATAAATAAGTAATGTAACTGCATTAAAACGTTAAATATGTTATCTTTATCATATGTTATTGCTTTGACTCACTACAATGTTTTGAAGTTTTCAGATTAACTGGTTTGCTATGGTATAAGAGCTCTCTAAAACCGGATTACGTTGACACTTGACATGTTGATTATCATGTAGCATATCTATAACCCGAGAATTTGGAGTATAGTTTCGACTCAGCTTGTGTCATTGAAATAACGACGAGTTTCTCCCATGCCTCGTAATGAAATGCTATTAATTATATATTCAAACATGCGCAAAGATACTATTTTTGTTACACCGCAGTTGATTTGAACTTGAAGCCAAAATACAACTATAATGACTTGGTATACCTAACTGCACAATCAGGCTTTGGTGATTTGGTCAAATCTGTTTATGTAAAGTACTGTTTTGTTGATATTTAATAGTTGGCAGTTATAAAATTATAAACTTTTATGACCACAAACAAGTGTTTCGCCTGTTTGCGTAAGCAGTGCCACTTTTCAGGTAGTTACGCTGTCAAAGGACATCAGAGAGTCTTGCCTCCTGTGATCATCAATCATTTTTAAATGTGTTTGCATTGTCAACTTGCATCATCACACCTTTTTTTCTACACACTACATCCTGCATCATGTAACATAAAGTTATGCATGCTAGCAAGATTATAAGCTTATTAGTAAGTCGATGCGAATTGTTTTCTCTCATTACTCTGCTAGCTCTCATGCTAATTACGGGTAATTAATTATAGCGCGTCAATTCTCACAAGGTTTTCCAATGGGAAAAAAGTGAACTCTATATTGTATATATATAGTAGAGTGAAAATAGCAAAGTGGTACTATTTCTAGTTTATATTTGAGAGCTGAAATAAATAAAGATTTAACAAAATATTAACCCGATTTTTCATAATGGTACTTTTTCTACGTTTCGTGTCGTTAGTATCCTCCACTCTCTTTCTACTGGAGGGTGGTACTCATGCTTGTGACCTTGTTCCTGGAAATCCTGGGGGCTCTTGTCTTACCCTGAGATCAGAGACTTATATAACCAGCTCAGCTTCTGGATTTGGTCCATTCATTGAAGGTGCAGGTGTAAATCCACGAGGTGAAATCTTTGCCGTTAATTATGGCGAACCGTCCGCACAAAATCAGTTGGGACAAGTACATCCCAAACAACGGCTATTTTACTCGGATGAACTTCGGTCTTCACTACTCAATGGGATTAGATTCCTTAATGAGTCAGTAACATATGTGGTGGATGCTGTCAATCATCGCGTCCTCGAGTTAAGCCTCTCGAGGCAAGGGGAGGACACCGTGGTCAGTAGCTCTAAGATTTTCTGCGCAGACCAACAAATGCTCCAACCCAATGATCTAACTTTGTCAATAAAGACTGGAACCGTCATAACATCTGGAATGAGATGGCTTGCTGACACTGATAACACTCATGGAGATATTTGGGTTTGTACGGCAAATGGACAAGTGAGAAAGTTGGAGGTGATGGG
>JAHZNC010003857.1:0-13220 GCA_027744095.1 Zhuqinia jingwanae | reverse complement strand
GGTAGCTCAAGAAACTATGTGGTGATGTCTACAAATATCATTTAGGTATTCTCGTAGCGCAGCCCAAACATATTTTACTTTGAATGCAAAAGTTATGTGTACCGAAAAACCCCATCTGAATAAGCTATACATACATACTTTGTATATTATTGAGGTGTACGGATCATCCACTTCGAATTGATGTGTAACTCCTCTGTCAGTGCTCCAAAATGTTCTGATATCCGGTATCTGGTACAGTCTCATTGCTAGCCTTTCTAAACCCAATCCAAATGCCCATCCTATTTTGTCATTTGCTCCAGCTAAAATAAAATAATGGACAAGTATATGTATACTTACTTCATGTACCACAATACACATATCTTTTCATTTCCGCGGATCCCACAACATAAAATATAGCATGTATAAAAAATGAGACAAAAAAATCCTTTTACCATTTCGAAGAATCTTTTGTTCCATAATACCACATCCAAGAACCTCGAGCCACTCTCCGTTAAATTTCACCTCCAATTCCCATGATGGATGGGTAAATGGGAAACATGTCTCCACCCAACGTGTTTCAACGTCTACACCACAAGTACGACAAAGATAATATTTCAGATGTAAAGGTGAAGAAAAAGTACAAACAAAGCCAAACAACCACAACATGGAAAATATTTTTTTCTGAAGTGAAAGCTAAATCACAGCAGCGTAGAAGCTGTGTAAGTATACTTCAACACATACATCCCTAGTTTCATTTCAAAGTATCCGTTATTACTTTCCCTTTCCTCAGCAAACATATACCTATTTATATTCGGAATATTCTGTTTCTGATTCATTCCATTATATAACCTATCCTCGCGCTTAATAACATCAATCTATCAATCAAACTTGCAACATGCTACTTCTGGACCTTTATCCAATACAATCAGTTAAAGATGGCTGGAGATATGCTTTTGTGTCCCACTGCGTGTAAATACGTTGCCAAATAGCGACCTACATCAATCTATATGAGAGGAAAATATATTGGCCTTGTCACTTTCTGAATTATACGGGTGACGTAAAAGAGATGAGCTAAAAGCTCAACGCTTCTTCTCTAAGCTAAAAGAAAACAGAATGGAAACACACAGCGCGGCAGTTTTTCTATCATGAAAGAGCTTTCTATTTTTCCTTCGATCATGTTGACATAAAATGAAACTTTCGTCTTTCACAACCAGTTCCACAATATATGAGCAATGTCACCCTGGAAGGGGGACTGTTATCTGTTTCAAAATTGCTGCCGAACCGCTGGGGATGGGCAATTGATTCTAAGTGCTATATATATATACCTACGCATATTTTAAGATTATTAAGTAATTTGATTCGCCTCGTTTACCCTGCGCCGTTTAAAAATTAAAAAAATGTCTAAATGACAACGCTAATGAAAAACGGTTCTACTAGCACAATGTGGGTAACTTGAAAATAGATTGTAGCTAATACCTTTTCCAAATAGATATTTCACCAAGTTGATCAAAGTGGTCTGCAAAGCGGTCTGCATCATCATAACGGCATCTACTGTGTGAAATTCTTGTTTCATGGAAGTTCTCTCACATTTTCCCCGTTCAAAAATCTCCAGTTCCCGGGCTACTTTCTCGTCTGTAAAGACATCATGAAGCCCACATAAGCGTACAGCCTCAACTTGGTGAAACACTGGGAAATGACTTTTGTCAATTTCATCCCTTCGGTATACGTCTCCAATGACAAGAAAGTTATTTAACCCTGACTTTATCAATCCAACTTGATGAGCACTTGTATGTGCTCTCAAAAGATGATTTTTATTAATATAGTAGCAGTCACTTTTTTTTCTACTGGGATGATCCAGTGGAATTAACAATGAATCAAAATTTTCTTGAACTGATACAACAGGACTTAGGTCCTCAAGAACTGAAAACAAAGGGCTCCTGGTTCGGCTGGGAAATTCCTTGTACATGAAATCCACTATACGTCGTTTGATATGGCATAGTGGGCTGTATTGTTGTAGATGTAATTTACTATTGGTATACGAGAGGATTTTTTTGTTGGTGTTGGTCCATTCATCACTTGGATATTTGTGACCATTAAGAACTGTTTCTGAAGGCAGTACTTGATAGTTCTCATTAATATCATTGTCAGTTTTCTCAGTCGATGGTGCTGCTGTATTAACGGAATAACTTCTTGAAGTTGACGGTACTCCTCTTGTTTGAAATCTGGCGACAGAACCGGAAAGACTACGTCGCAGTGTGGGCACATGATGAATAAATCGGACTGTGGAAATGAGATGCCAGCGTGTAGACGACATTTTTAAATCGGTGCCGCACTGACTGGTAATTTGTCGTAACATTGAAAGGACATCAAACACACTTGATGTGCATGTACTACCACTGTACGCAACAATAGTAATCAGATTCGGAGTAATCTGAAATCGTAAATTTTATTTCAATTAAATTGAATGTTCAGGTTTGTGGTTATTTTGTCTGATAGACACAAAACACGTAAAATCATAAACATAACAATATTTAAAGTCAATTAGGATGCGGCATCATAACACTTCAACATACAAAATCCACAGTAAAATGTTTTTACTCAACACTCCACACGGCTTCTAAAAAGAAAACTACATAAACCTTAAAATTGTTGGTTGGTTTTTATTTACGTATCGTAAGTTAACCTTAAACAGTAAGGTTAAACAAGTTTAGACTGCTTGTATCTTAAATCTTCAATGACTTTCAATGCAATGTTGAATGTAAATGTGAAAAAGCTTTAAAAAAGGGTTCATACCGCATCATCTGGTATCAGCTGATGTAAACAAGATGTGCATGTGCAAAGACACAAAAGGTGATGTGCGGTTTGTGCTCGATTGCATATTTATTTACGAGACAAAGATGATACACGTAATAGTACTAAGTACAAATAGGAGAAAGCATTTTAGGAATTATGAATAATATTCCGTTAATATTTTATGAAATAAATGATGCAATTCCGTATCTAGATTCAATGATTTTTACAGCAAAATGTATAAAACAGATTGATATTTAAGAGGACAACTCTGAAAAATGCTTAAACAAAGAAAATGTGCAGAAAAAAAACTATACATGGAGTGTGTGCTACACACTGTGAAGTATGGCATCGAAAAATAAAAATATTGTATCATCATCGCATCCTGACAAGTCGAGTAAAATTAAAAGTAGTATGCCTGAAATTGAGAATTTAAGGGTCGATGATGATAATAAAATGAAATTTGCAATTAGTTAAAAAAATAATTCAGATTAGAAATGTGAAACCTGAACAGTCAACAATGTTAGCTAATATGGCACATTTTCCAACATCCCACCATTACCACCTACACGACGCGAGTAAAAATTGTCTCACTCTGTCAACATTGCATTTTGACAAATATGACTTCTCAAGTTGAGATTCTCAACCCACAAACCTGTTTGCAAAATCAAGTTTTCTCTTTGGAAAACTCTTCAGTTGTACTAACTGACGTTTTTGGAAAGTTAATGGTATTAATTACATGTGTCCATACATGTCATCACATTCTGATTTTTTAGCCCTTCCCACGAATCTTCTTTTCCCTTCAATACTAGAAAAAAATTAACACTCGAAACCATTGCATTGGTAAACAAGGAATTCGGATTATTATTGTTGAGAAAAGCTCAAGCCTGCTCAATGTTCAATAATCATTATCATTACATCACTATCATCTTTCGCAAATGTCAGTCTCCAGCATGATTCATGACGTTAGGTTGTTCATAGGGAATGTGCGGGTGGCAAAGCATGGAATATTTCTTACTTCAAACCATTTAACCACCGACTTGAACAGGTCTCTCTGGACTTGTACATCAATTGCATGTTTTGTGTAATGCATGCTAATGTTTCATTGCTTTTTTATGTATCTGCATGGCTTCATCGGCCCATATAATGATCGCCTCTCCTCTAGGAAATGAACCCATTTTACACATCTTACCAGAATAATCGTGTTTGGGAGATTTGGAAATTTTCAAAGAGACGCAACAAATTGAGAATATGTGGAATATCATATAATGCATGTATTCTTAACACGAACATAAATGATTTTTTTTTGTGATTCGGTAAATACCCCCTAAAACTAAACCAGTGCAACCGGATTAACGAAGGAGCCAAAAGAACGACGATGATTTTAATTAGAATTATATTTACCTGGTTTTACGATATGTCCTTGTATGTGTAATATATTGGTCTATTATGTAACTTTCATACAAAATAGATATAATATAACAGTGTTTAACGCACTACCCTATCTTTCTGCAATTTCGTGGAAAGGTAATCCATAAAGCATGTGGGGTCGCAAAAAAGTGTATTGAATTTGAAGGTAAGGTGGAAGGCAAATGCATTCGTGCACCGATCCTGATCCGGATTCCTGAACCCTCGTTTACCAAATTTTCTCCCCATTTCGGGCATTAAAATTTAAAAAACGAGAATTTTTGTTGCTTTTGTTGCCCCTCTCCCCTCACCGTACACCGAACGAGAATCACCAGCCATGACAGATCCAACAATTTTATAATTTCAGTCCGTGGGTAGGAGTTCCAACTAGGCATTTATAGTTATACAAATCATTTAGTTTCAATTTAGTTTTTAGTTAGTAGCATTAATAAGAAAAGTAACTCTAAGCAATTAGCTCTATTATTCCTCTAGCTAGAGATACATGTCGTGTGGAAAATCTCATTAAAAACATGAGTTACACCAAAGAAATGCGAATGGACAAACAGACAATCTACAAAAAATGTGAAGTAGCGCACCTTACTGAATAATGTCAATGCGTTTTATACAACACACTACTACCCACATTTGCCCATACTCCATACAATTCCAATCTTTTTACTTCTTCAAAAATGTTTTTGTATGTATATGATACACTACACTACACACTGTTTAAAATTTAGATGTATGGGGATATCTGGGATATAATATTGTGTTATACGTATGAATGAATGTATGTGTGAAGTAAAATACATAGAGACATTCTTTTCCCAGATCAATTCAGATTTCAGTACAAAAGTAGTACTCACTCACTTAAAGATTAGACAGACACTACCAAAAAAGTAAGGCATAAAAGACTATATAATATATACATAATACATATATATATATATACTTTTAATATACACACAGAGATATTGTAAAATAGTAAGTTAGGAGTGTGTTGAGTAAATGTACAAGTCAGACATGCATTTTAGACATATATATCAGACTTGCAACTAAATAGGCAAGAAGCATGCTACATTTATAACAGAACGAAAATTGCATTGCGAGATATGACTCAAAATGTTTATTTGCACTGTTTGAATGGATGCAGAAATTCTGGTAAAATTATGACATCAAGTTTTTTTTTCAGAAGCAGGTGTGTAGGTGAAATTATGTACAAAACTAACACAATAGTAAAATCGATCATCATCATCACAAAAGCTTTTGTCCCGGTCCAACCCTATTTTAGTTGTTTAGTCCAACCATACATTTATATATGTAAAAGATAAATTCACCTTAAAAAGCACACTTGAATACAAATTAAAGTCTCCTTAATCTCATTGTCTTTGGAAAAGCTACATCCCATTATTTAACAAAATATTCGGTGGACAAAACCATTGAAGTTTTTTGTGGCTTATAATATTTTAAAAGGGAAATTATGAGCATCAAAGGTCCCAAAATATTTTTTTAAAGCATTGCCACTTGCCAATTACCAAATTCGTTCATACTTTGGAGGTGTTTTTTATGGTGTATGGAGAGGAAGGAGAGAGAGAGATATTTTATATGGGCTAGCCACGAAGAAATACATGAACATGAACATCAAGCATGAGAATTTTACTACAACTACTCTTATTATATGACTTTACTTTATATTGGATACACTAGAAAAGCCCTTGTACAACTCCACTCCACTACTGCTCCAGTCTTTTCTACTACGTTGATTGAATCTTCTTTTGAATTGAAGATTTCTAAGTCTTCATGTGGTTTTGAGCGTAAAAATAACCTTATTGCAAATTGAGAAAGTAACATTTTTCTTCGGCACAGGGATAAAAATAAAAAATAATTTTCTCAAGATTAAAAAAAAAGAACGTGTGTGTAATGAGATGATGATAAAAATTGAAGTGGCTTACAACAACAATAAGTTTTGCTCGATATTAAGACAAATGAGCAGATAAGAAATATTATTACTTTTTTGCTACTACGAGAGAGTTGAAACAGGTGATCAGTGCAGTGATAATAATAAACACAAAGATGCATTATATTTTACACCCATGTTCATTTTGTTTCCACTGTTTTAGTTTTACTGTTTAATAAACTGATTCGTCGCTCATTTTTCGGTGTTAGTGGGTCATATTTTCCAGTTGTTTTATTTTCGCATAGAGTACAAATCCAACATTTTTTGAAAGCTGAGAGGACTAAAAAACAAAAAAATAAAATAAAAAACAAAATCATGCCGCTACCCTCCTGTGTTCATTTAATCTTAATATAAAACTGCCTTTAATGGTTGTTCACAAAGTGCACGATTGCTATTGACTGACCGATGCTGCAAGCAGTTGTTGTCACTTGTCTCAAAGCCTGAAAGCTAGTTAAGGTATTCAAAATATTTTTTACATAATTATCATAAATTCTTATTCATTAATGCACTATAACATTTATTGTATGCTTACTATATAAATTCATTCTATTTGTTGTTGATACAGGTCTAGTCAGCTCAAAAACGCAAATTAAGTTATTGGTGCTCGTTGTGTGAAGAAATTATTTCTTTCATACTTCAGCCAACGTACATTTACACAAATTGGTGAATAAAAAGATATGAATGGATCCTAAGATCGGTTGGTTTCCACCTGAAACTTGCGGTCCTGCGCAGCGGATGTGGTTGCGAATTTGGGAGGCTCAAGTTGGGCTCTCACACATGGTTATGATGAATGGAAGCACTTCTGACAAGTCAGAAGAAGGTCCCAACATTCCACAAAACAACAACGGGAGCATTAAAATGCAGAATGGCCATCACCTGAATCTCAACCATAACATGATGGGTCACCCCATTCCCCAACCAGTTAGAGGAGAAAATAAAGCCCGCGTTTACGGCCTAGGGATAAATGACAAGTTACGTTTGACACACCAAGGAGGTTGTCCTTGGCTTAATTTAAACTTTCCATATGGCTCTGGAGTTATCGGGTACAAATTATATTCAATATAAATACTTATTATTATTATCAATAATTTTGTAGTGATAATTTCCTAATATGTTAATCTAAGCTTAATACTTTTTTTAATTTGGGGGTTACATAGATTACACCAGGAAATTGAAGATTTCTTTAATTACATGTCGCCCACTCCCGAAGAGCATCACCTACGTCTTAGAGTTGTCCATCGAATCAAAGATGTAATCAGCGGTTTATGGCCAGAGGCAGTTGTAGAAATTTTTGGAAGTTTCAGAACTGGTTTATATTTACCTACTAGGTTATTACTTTATACTTCCTCATCATAAGAATTAAAATTACAATAGCAATATTTTTTTTAAACTAATGATTTTATTTTTGGATTTAGTGATATTGATCTTGTAGTTATCGGCAAATGGGATACTCTACCTCTGCGTACACTTGAAATGGAGTTAGTGGAAAAGGGAATATCCGATCCCAGTTCCATCAAAGTGTTAGATAGAGCATCCGTAAGTTCCATATATATCTTTTATCAATGCGCATTTCATTAAATGTATCTATTTTTACATGATTCGTATTCTAATTTTAAAATTAAGTAAATACTTTAAACTAAACCATGATATGAAATTTGCAAATGAATGAGATTTTATGAATGAGAATTTCACGGTCACTAATGTTGATTTTCTTTAGCTTCACCCGAGAGTCAATGCTGGAAATAGTAGAGCCAATTTGGGAGTATTACTTATAGAATTTTTTGAATTATACGGTAGACATTTCAATTACCTAAAAACTGGAATTCGCGTTAAAGATGGTGGTTCATATGTACCAAAAGACGAAGTATGTAAAATATTTTATACGGCTTCATTTTAAAACCCATTACAAAAGAATCCAACTTAATGATACATACGTGTAGGTTCAAAAGGACATGGTAGACGGTCACCGACCCTCATTACTTTGCATTGAAGATCCTCTTACACCTGGCAATGATATTGGCAGAAGTTCTTATGGCGCTCTTGCTGTAAAACAAGCTTTTGAGTATGCATATATTGTCTTATGTCAAGCCGTAAGTTCAAGTCTAACTCGACTGAATAATCCATCAATATGCAGGTAACGGTTCATATAAAACTGATCCATGTATAAAATATATAAGAATGCCAGCTTTTAAAAATTTAAAATATGCAGACTTCAATACTGTATAATTTAACAAAATTAATTGTTTTTGTTACAGTATATTAGGCAGAATAATTCGTATAACAGATGACGTAATAGAATATCGGAATTGGATTCGTGAAAATTTTCCCAGCCCCGAGGATTCCATGCCGAGAATAGTTCCAGTGCCAATGTATCCACCTCCTATAACAATGTTTCCCGTTAACCAAATTGTGTCCCCAACCTATGGCAATTTGAATGGGACCAAAATTGGGGGAAGCTGTTCATCAGCAAGCAGTAGTCAGAGTAGTAGAAGTAGCAGTAGCCCGGCAGAAGCATTTGTGGAACATAATGATAATCAACTTTCGAACGAAATGCAAGGAAAAATCCCTGGATCAAGTCATGGGAAGGAAGACGACTGTATTGATATTGGTATTGGTGACCCGACAAATAAAAGCAAGGAAAACGATTCAACGTCGCTATCATCTCTTTCTACCACCAGTGAGGGAGGTTCTGGAAGCAGGAGCAGCCCTGGAATACCAGCTTCAGCTTCAAATGAGCCAAACGAATTACCTGGGATGCAATCCAATGTTCACAGAAAACAGCTAGACGAACGAGTCAGTCCTACAACTTCAATGAGTGAAAGTGATAGTGGAAGGGACCAAATTAAACGCACGTTGACTAAAGACGATACCAAAGACACAGCTACTGCGGAAGACGACACAGCTCCGGATAACTCATTGGGAGGAGGAAGACTAGGCGATGGTGGAAACGCCAGCTCATTTAAACGACAACCCCTGGTGTACGGTTCTCAATCGGATTCAAGTTCGTGTACATCTGAAGGCGCAGGTAGCAGACAAAGGCCTGTTAGTGCCTCATCTCATCATGTGCAACAACATAATAGTTTTCCAGCAAGCAGTAAACGCCCTCCTTTCAATCAGCAGCCTTACCATAGACGACCTCATTCGCCAAGTATGATCTCAGTCAACTCATTTCCACATCGAATAGTTTATGTTTACTAATGTAAACATATTTATTCAGTACTGTTTTTAAAATTTTGTATAGGCAAAGCCAGTAGTGGAAGCGGAAGAGGTGGTCAGCCAGCATATAACAGCGAATCAGGTGGAGCAGGAGGGTCTTCTCATAAGCAATCCAACTTCAGCGGGAACCGTGGAAGATATAACAAGAGAAAGTTTAAGAAACCAGACGCAGCACATAAAAGAGATACGCCTTATTAAGACGCTCAAGTTCATGTCGTTGCTTCCGATAGAACTGTAGATTTTCGTTGTATGGAAAAATTCGGCTTCACTTATTTCACTCAACCGGGTTGTCATCTAAATGGTGGGAAAATGTCATTTTGAGAATGATTTGCTCATGCTTAGTCAGTGCTTGGGTTAACTGTCAACAATTGAACGTTATATGTCGAACATGGTAATTATTTTGCTGATAGTTAGCACTTGCTGCAAAAAAAAATGCTCATGATGACGAAAAATGGCTTTAAAAAAATAAAAGTAGTCAGGAACTACAAATCATGCATCGGCAGGTTCGATCGATAGTTTGCACTGTGCAAATTAAATTTTCTTTTACAATGTATACATTACTCAGTATTTGGCATAATCCAATTTAGCAATGCAATAATATGGTTTTAGCGTAATAATATGTCCGATGGGCAAAAGTGTCTCCTGCCAAATGATTGAAAATCGAGACGCCCCCGTGATGAATACAGTTTGGCTTGTTATTTTTAAACAACGAATCTGACAGCTTTCATTAATATTATAAATATATTTTATTATAATTATTCTGATCTAGACCTACTTATTTAACAGCCTTAGAAAGTTTATTCATTCTATGCAAAAGTGACAGCAATTTAAAGGCTAAGGTTATATAATATACAGTTAAAGAAGTATAAAAAGTTTAAAATAATAAAACTATAAAGACATACCTAATATGGGTTTCAGAATAGTTACACATAAACTGTAATAAAAAGAAAAAAGAAAAAAAAATGAATAAATAAAATATAATTATTCTAAAATGAAGCAATCAAATCATCTAGAAATATATATGGGAGAATGAATATAGGTGTCAATATACGAATAAAACCTTTCATAACATCAATCATCAGTTAAAAACAATCGTATCTCATCGCCGCAGATTTTTAACTGTATTCTCGAAAATCGTTTAACCTCTCAAGCAAACTGTATGTGTCTACTGGTAGACACACGTTAATTCTGCAAAGCAACCGAACATAATTTGTATGCAATTCGTTTATAAAATATCGTTTTCAATTTACCACCATCTTAGGTTGATGCTAATTAGTATTGTGTCATATCATCATCCGACAACCCATGTACATATTACAAGAGCGTGTTGTATGTATATGTGAAGTTAAATTATTAATACAATACGTAAAATACAATATACATATAATTATAATAACGTCTGACGATGTAAGTAATAAGTTCACATTAATAATCCAGCTGGTAAAGTACTAGCAGGTTAGTTGTTGATATTTACAAAGAAACTGTGATATTCTCGGATGCATTAGGTTCAGTCTTATTCATTAATTAGCGTATAAGTAAGTTACAAATTGTAATCATCATCATGTAAACTATTTGCTAAGCTAACTGTACATATTCGCGATTACCGCAAAAACGCAATGCACTGACCCGACTGGAAGCCATATAACGTAAACTAAGTTTAATAGTAGAATTAAAAAATTGTTTTCATCTAATTAAAATTGTACATATTAATTCACATCTTCAGTTTTATTAATGGGCGAAAGATGTATTTTACTAAATTGGATATTACGTAGAATGTTTATTATACTATGTACATAGGTAAAAACGTGCAAAATCATTCTTGTTTCTTTTCGTATTTTCCAATTTTTTTCCCCGAAAAAGAACATTTCTTTCACTGTTTAGAAACATCTGAATGAAATATGAATACAAAAAGGTAGAGTCAAATCCAGACCAAGACAGAGTTATATACATTTTAAAAATATATCTATATTTCGCTTCCCTTATGAGTTATTCAATGACGACTTACAATGTATAACCTCTGGAAATCTGTTCTAGTTAACTTCATTAATTTACCATTGTATTAATTATTTACCTGGTGCAATTTAGATATGACGTATATTAATAATACAAGTAATTAAGATACATAATCTTGCCACTGCCATGTTAAAAGTACAGGAATGAAGAGATCCAGACATGATTATGTGTTTGTTTTGTATTACCTATATACATTACTATGCATATACTTTATAGATATCGATAAGATCAACAACTCTAAAACGTTATAATACAATAATAGCCTTAATAATTAATTGGTTGTTGGTTAAGGTATGTTTGTTTAAAAACAATACGTATATGCCATTACAATATTTTATATATGTCTTGTCATTATCCTAACTCTTTGAGCTGTATTGTTTCTTTTTAATTGCACTGTATTACCAAAGGTTTTTTTGTTATAGTATGTAATCAACGTGCCTGATTGATAAAAGTAGGTTTGAAATTCTTAATTTGTTGTTGTAATAGGAGCTGCTTCTGTAAATTCCACACCTCTCCGTTTGAGTTTTTATTATCATAAACCACAAAATGAAAATCGTGCCTGATAAATCATTAGAAACGGTGCACACATAAGTAGTCCGAGTTGTGACTTCCGGTTTAATTTTGCAATATAACATTTGTGTGCCTACATTTTTGTTGTAATTCTGTTATTAGCTACTCCAATCCATTTTTGGGTTTAATTTGATTTTATATATGTACAGTTGTCATGCAACGCATAAATATATGCAATGAATTTTTGGTATTTTATATTTACAATAATTTAGTCCTAGTCATACAACGTTTAGTGTCAGTTCAATTTCTGTTTCAAATGTCGGTTTTGTCAGTCATGTATATGTTGTATGTACATATTAACAAATTGCTTGCGGATTTTCATTTTTGTGAACTCATAATATTCTTGATTTTTTATGTCTTTCTTTATAGTTTGTTGTAGCTGTATTCGTTTTGTCTGATGTCAGTATAAACGTTTAACTAAACTAAACCACAATGTGTATCTCCGTGCTTATTTTCAAACGTTTACGTATAAATGTTAATGTTTAATTTGGTTCTTACTTCGTACAGAGTACCGCGGTCTTGTATTATTTCTTCTAAACAGCATGAATGTGCTTTCGTAAACTGTATATTTGACGTTCATTCTAGATTCAGGTTTCAGTTAATTATTTAAACTGTTAATATTGTGTAATATAATAAAAATAAGATCTTGTGAGTGTGAATCTATTAAACTAAAAAAGAGTTTTAGCAAAATGCTAAAATTATGCAAAAAAAAAAATGATAATGGCCAATGGCTTACACACGTATAATGGATGATTGACTTGTTATACAAATTATGTTATTGTTACATGTTTCTAATAAACGCGTGAAATTAAAAAAAGGCCTAAAATAAGCCTACAAACAAATAAGTTGTACCGGAACTATCTGTATTTATCGCAATCACCGATCATAAAATGTAGTTGGTTTTATAAGTGATCCACGAGAGCAAATATTCATATAAAATATGGAACGGGGCAACGTGATAAAAAGAATAGGATTTTCACGAATGTAATTGGAAATCGGATATCTATTTAATAGTTACAGTATACTAAAATGGCCCAGGTTTTCATTTGAGGATATTTGTTCGTTTGTGATACCTCGGGCTCCAAGAAGTAAGCAATAATTTGTACTGGAAAAAGAGTGATTCGTGTACAAAATATTACCTGGATAATGCATGCGTATTTACAAGTAAATGAATAACAGTAAATTGCATTTTAATTGACTATTTAAAATCATGCAATCATATCAAGATATTGTAAAAATGTTATTTTGGAATACACTGTCCATGACCCATGAATCATGTTGATGCTGA